>WBZZ01002276.1:177500-325000 GCA_019918135.1 Paulinella micropora | reverse complement strand
GAGGGGTGGTAATGTTTGGGGGTTTCCAGGTGGCGGAGGACCAGGCCAGGGACTGGGGGCAGCCCGCGGAGGAAGGCGTGCACAAAGACATGCGCGCCTGTGAACACCGGTCCCTTGCACACCACCATCGCCACCTCTCGCTTCCCCCACCTCATTCTAATCTTCTCACTGACCGTGCTTGCATTTTTGGCTGGTACCTTTACATGTATTTTGCTGGTGGATTTTGGCGTGTGGTGGGCCTTGCCAAAGAGTGTTGCAGGAAGACAGCGACGGACGCTTTTACCAGGACCACTACAAGGTCGTGCTGGACCTGGATCTAGGTCGCTACGTGACAAACCACAGCTGCTTTCCACAAAACAAAACAAAGATCCTCTTGCATTATCTTCCATTTTCTGTATTGTGTCGCCCTGGTTTGCGGCGTGTGGGATAGGGGTGCGCGAAAAGCGTGACCGTCGTGAGAGTGCTAGCACGGGGACTGCCAATGCGGGTGCCGGTACGCCGTCCAACACCACCAGCGGCAGCTACACGCAAGGTGGGGTGGCGCTCAGCAGCCGCCAAGTCTACTGGATCACTGTCATTAAGCAAGAGTTCAACCAGTATCATCGCAAGCTCAAATGGGGTCATCTGCGTGTGTTCGCTAGTCTTTCCATTTTGTTTTCTTTTTTGATAGTCTTCTTCCAAGTCAGTAGTATGCTAGCAAACCAAATTTCTCCTCTGCGTAGGCGTCACAGACCCCGAGACTGGTCTTCGACGTTTCCCCTCCAACGCCAGCGACGGAAACTTCATGGAGGCGATCAACTGCGCTGTGTCGGTGTACCAAAAGCACTACCGCAACCGCGACCTGCAGCGCACGGGGCAGAACATCATCTTGCTGTCTGCGGGCACGGGCGTGTTCTGGGTGGACTACGAGCTGGGCCAGCTAACCAAGCAACGCATGGTGGACAACGGCATCGGGTATACCACGCAAATGCCAAGCAACAAAGAGATAGCTTCGTAAGGAAATAAAGGACGGTGGGTGGGGGAGAGGGGAGCAAACGCTTCAAATTTAAAAAAAGGGGGAGGAGATCACTAGGATGGCATGGACTGACGCATGCACAGTGCGGGCGTTTGTAGACCGGCTGGTGTATGTTTGCAGGTGCGATCTCATCTGTCTGGCGCGCCAGCCGCTGCACATCGTGCCGCTGTTTTGCTTCAAGCACAGCTACCCGAGCCCGCCCACGGCGGAGGAGGTGGCGCGCGACACGGCCGGCGTGACGATGGAGGCAGCGAAAAAGGCGCAGCAGGACGCCGCCAGGGCGCCCGAGCAAGGCGGCAGCCGCAAGCGACAAGTGGGGCGGTACTACGTGCCGCACTGGGTGGCCATCGCCTACTACGAGTCCAAAAGCGTGAAAAGAAAACGACAGAAAGGCAAGAAAGCCAGATAATGCATGCACATACATCGGCGATATACTCATGCACGCATACACTAGCGCGTCCAAATTAGCGCGGCATATTGACACGCACAGATGCACCAAGAACCACAAACTTACAGGCTGAAGGACAACCGTGTTTTATTTCCAGCTAATGCCATGTATGTTTGACTCTCTCTCTCTCTCTCTCTCTCTCTCCCAACACACACACACACACACGCACACGCACACTTTCTTGCTTCTGAATTCTTTTGAACGTCCAAAACTCTCTCACACTCACTCACGCACACTCTCTCCGATGTTAATTTTTACGCTTGCTGTCTAGGGGGAGAGATATTTGTCAATCCTGGTGACGAACTAGACAGTGATGATGATGAGAGCATCAAAGAGGTTCGAAAGCTCGGCTGTGCGAATCAGAACATGCCTCAAACAGCTGCTTGCCTGTCTGCCTGTCTGCGGCATGAGTGTGCCTGTATGTGCCACACAGCCATCCTTGCCTGCGTGCCTGTCGCTGCGGCACTGTGTGATGTGTGGTCGGCAGGGCTATGGCTGGCGCGGCAACGACCGGGAGTACTTGGGCTCGTGCCGCATGTTCAATGTGTTGGCGCCGCTGCCTCGGCTCGAGCTCCTGCCTACCCTGCCTGCCGGTCCCCACACACAAATATGCAACCACATAAGCCATGCTAGCCAAGGAGCCATGGCGCCAAGACCTGCACAATCGCTGGTCCCTTGCCGTTCTTCTACCAAGTGTGCTTGTATACGCTGTGGTAGTTGTAAGCGGTAGTACATTTTCTGCTTCAAACACGCATGTGCATGTAATATATCTAAGTACTTTAGCTGAAGGAGCCAAGATAGTTATTTTCCCTTCAAACGATCTATGCACCTCTTGATGAAGAGAATGTTTTGACAAAATATGTATGCAGTGCGTAGGAATGTGTATGAAGTATACATTTCTGCAAATGATATATGTGTATACATATCTACATGTATTAATGTATATTTTGCGTCCGCATGGGTGTCGTTAGGCTCCAGGAGTCCAGGCGTGCACCTGCCGTCGCACCCATGGATCCCCTTTGCCTCGCAGGGGAAACCCGCCTCCTCCAGGGTCAGCACACTCCACGTCAATGCGCAATACGCCCCAGCACTCCATGCCTAGCTCCAAGAACATACCATACCCCCTCTCTCGCTCTCTCTCGCGCGCTCTCTTTAGTGCATGTGCATATCTTTTTCACATTTGAATTCATCCTGTTTGTCAAGAATTCATGCGCATCTGTCGAGGCCTCGTGTCATATCTCTGCATACTTAGGACTATATGTCCATACGTATGTGTAAGTTCATGTGCAACAGTACCTGAATGCCCACGGTCACCGTGCTGCGTACAGGCTTTGTTTCCGGCGCCCTGGAGTACAGGCAGCTACTCTAGCCTTGAGCCGTTTGGCGTACACAACGAAAACGGTCAGAGAACAGAGATCAATAGAAAGAATCCGGGTAGTGCTGGTAGTCGAAGCAACAACATTCATTAGACAAGGCAGTGAGTATTGTCAGTGTGTAAGACCCTTTCAGCTGCCTTGTCTGAGTTCTCAGGGTATTATCGTAGCGGCGATTGGTACAACATGCAACCCATGGACCAGTACGGCAGGTGCTCCTTCCTATCCCTCACCTCTCTCAGTCATCTGCTTCATGCATCTGCTTGACGCGCTCCCTAATGATCTTTGTGATAATTTTCTTAGATTTTGTTTCTTGATATAAGCTATATTTTTGTTACATGTATGAAACCTCTTTCTCCATTAGGTATAACCCAGGCTTCGGAACCTACGGCTATGGCAAGGGTAGCGCCGTGTGTTGGCTGTGCGGCCGCGGATGATCGTCGGGCTTGTGTGCTGCAGGTGTGATGCGGGGGCCGGGCATCGAGAAGGGCTACGGCGGCTACGCTGGCTCGGGTGCTCTGCATATACATACATACATACATACATACATCATACGTACTTACATAGGTATATATATATATATATAATATATATATATATGTATGTATACATACATACATACATACATACATTCATACTTACTTACTTACTTACACACATACATACATACATACAGACATACAGATATACAAACATACATACATACATAACATACATACATACAGACGTACATACATACATACATACATACATGCATGCATGCATACATACATACATACATGCATACATACATACATACATAACATGCACACATACATAACATGTGTCATGCTCTTCGCAGGCTATTATGGGCAGGACGGGCCTGGTTATGGACCCACGGGCGTCTTGCCGGTCGAGCACACACACTCGCAAGATAGGAGACTGGAATTGTATAGCTTGTGCTTGTCCTTACCGTTGCATGGACACGTCCTTGTACATGTGTATTACGTGTGGAAAGCAGCGTGCGTGGCGGTGTGTGCAGGTGGTGCCTTGTCAGACCAACGAGGACCCGGTCTGGTCCAAGCTGGCGCTTATCAACCCCACCAACGCGTCCTTCTCTGCCCCGCACGTGCCCCAACAGCCACGCTTCTTCGAGGGCTACGACCGCGGTCCGCCCCCGCATACGTCCTCTCTTTGTCAGGCTCCCGTGGACACACACATTTGGAAATGGCTACTTTGGTTTGCCTGCCTGTTTTCATGTTGCGCCTAGATGTGTTCAAGCGGCCAGAGAAGTATCGCAAGGGCAACAAGAGGGTGGTCGACACTTCGGGTTCACGAGCATACGCTCTGCATTATGCGCCAAATTATATGTTATATAAAACGTAGCACAGAATTTATATCAGCACCACAAACGATAGATATCATTATTTTCCTTTCCGTGTAGAGTGTGCAGACATGTTACACACTTGATGCTCTCAAACAAGCTCGTTACTTTTCTTAGGCCTAGCTGTCGAGACGGACGACTCCTTGTCCTCGGCCTCCGCCCACGAGCCTGCGTACACACTCTTCTCGCAACTGCACATCACCGTCTTTGCTTTGCAGAATCTCCCTCATGAAACCTCACACTCCTCTCGCACACTGCACATCACCGTCTTTGTTTTGCAAAATCTCCCTCGTGAAACCTCCACAGTTGTCTAGTCCCCGAACATCACACACCGGAACTCAAGAGATGCTGCAGAAGCTGTGTCTGACCTGCTCTGTCCTCGGAGCAGCTAGCCGCTGCTGAGTTTCACACAAGAGCAACTTCAAAAGCTTCTGTGTCTTTCGATTAGATAGTGTATGTGCTTTCTTGCTAAATAACTATGCGGCACCTACATGAGCACATACTCAGAGCCATAGACCATGATTCGACGGCTCATACACATTTCTTCGCATATGCAGCTGTCTGGGTGTCTTGAGGCTGGTGGTGTTTGGCTGATGTCGATGCTGGAATTATGCTGCTGGTTGTGTCGCAGGTACTTCCGCATCACCCGCGCGGCCCGCGCACTTGAGAAGGAAGAGGTCGCGCGCTCGCTGCTGGCCACCCCGCAACACAAGCACTCCCACCCATCTCGCTCTTGCTCTGCAGACTCATCCGTGTTCCTGTTTTCAACCTCTCGCTCTCGTTCTGTTCTGCTTGCTGTCTTACGTTCAGTGTTTTCTTTTGGCATGGTGGTCGTTGTGTTAGTCCCTGGAGCGCGCCAGCTCGACGCCCAATTTCCTGCTCTACGCGGAGCCGGACGAACAGAGCGGCAGCGAGCAGCAGATGTCCACTTCATCGTCCTCGGTGGCCCTGGTGGCCATCCCGCCCACCTCTTTCGCTGCCAAACAGATCTTGCAGCCAGACAAACTCACCACCCTCACCGCCTCCTACTACCAGTTCAGTAAAATGCTGTCGCAGGCTCAGAAGCGGCAGGGTTGTGAGGGTGCGCCACGCCGCCCCAAACAGCTGGAGAAAGACGCCTCCCTCCCGCTGATCCAACTTTCTGAACTTTCTCCGTCGCTGCCTGACACTTCTACTGACACTGCTCCCCTCTCCACCAATGATAATGATCAACCTCCTCGTTCCCAATCTGCTGTAACCCTGGGATCGACAGCTTCGAACGCTCTTTTGTCGCCTGCATCACATCAGTCCGCATCGTCATCGTCCCGTCAGAAACAAAGGCGCAAGTTCAGGTTCCGAAGAAGGTCTAGTCAGAGCGAAAGCCGCAGCGACAGCGACGACCATAAAGTGCACAGACAGAAAAAGGGAGCTTCGGTGGAGGACTCCTCAGGAGACGAAACTGACGAGGAGGAAGACGATCGGGCAGACACCAACGCAGTGGAGGACGATAATTCAGAGGACCAACAAGAAGATAGCGAAGACGAGGACGAGGACGAGGAGGATGAGGAGGAGGACGAGGAGGACGAGGAGGATGAAGAGGAGCAACGACAGAAACCATCGCCACTGCACATAAAAAGGCGGCGAAGGCGAGTTTTAGAAAAGAGCGCGGTGGATGAGAACAAACACAAGGAAGAGTTGGACGAGGACGAAGGGGAGGACGATGAAGAAAAGGAGGCGTCTCCTCACAAGCCGATCTGGGACGCGGACGCCGACGGGGGAGAGGACCACGCAGAGGTCGGCTTTTTACACAGCAATTCAGACCACGCTTCGAGAAGAGAGACAGAGAGGGGGGCGGCTTCTTTACTTTTTTTAATTTGTTTCCTGTGTACTTGTGCATTCATTAGGGAGAGGATTTGGAGGCGTTGGACGAGGAAGAAGATGAAGAAGATGACGTGGCCACCGCGCCGCCCTCCCCCGCGCGGCAGAAACGGCGCGGCAGCGTCGACCCGAGGAGCGCAGCAGCCAACCCTGTCTCGACTGTCTTGCCCAGGGATTCACGCAACCATCCTTCGCCCCACAGGCCAGCGGCGGCAGGCACAGGCAGACGCACGCGACAGACCAGCTCCCCCAGTCAAGATGTATCTTTGTGTCTTGTGGTTTGTACCATCCTGTTTGTGCTTGTCGTTGTTTGTCTCTAATGAGGTACATGGAACATGCTGTGTGGTTGTGAAGGCACGTTTCTTTGCCAAGCCGGGGAGCGCGCACCACAGCAAAGCCTCTTCCGCGCCGTCTACCTTCGTGGCCACCAGCACATGTTCTCCCGCCTCTTCCATTCATCTCTCTCCACTCAACGCCACTGCTGCTCCAAGTTCCGCCCTCACGTCCGCCTCTGCCACAGCAGCTTCCCTACCCTCCCCGCTACCCCCCCCCCCGCCCTTATCCTCCCCACCCTCATCCTTCCCGGTGCCCTTAGCTTCCCCATCCTCATCCTTCCCGGTGCCCTTATCCTCCCATCCCTCATCCTTCCCGGTACCCGGCTCCACGCCTCCTCTTATGTCTCCCACCTCTCTAGATGTATCCAGTGCAGGCCAGCAGTGGCTCAAGCACCCCTCCCTCAAGTCGCGTCTGCAGTACAGCCAACCGACCAAGCCAAAAGGCGCAGCCACTGACAGTGCCAGCACCAGCGAAACCCAGCCAGCCGCGCCTGCGGCGGCCCCTGTGAAAACGACGCCGAAGCAGGTGGGAGAGCAAAAGAGATGCGAAGGCATAGCTGCACAATCTGTTGCGGAGGCGGAAGCGCCTGAAGGAAAATCCTTGCCTTTAGCAAGCCCAACGATCCAACTGGGAGCCCAACCTCACCCCAAAAAACAGGGCAAACAGGGTCAGATTACTGCTGAGGAAGGGTCTCCGCGTCGCAAGGGGATATTGCGCAAAGGGACCTCCGAGAAGGCGGCGATAACGAATAGCAGGTCGCTGCGCTTCAACCTGCCAGAGCAGGAGCCCTCGCCCAAGAAAGAGCCCGTCAGGCCCAACAGGCGAAACAGCTCAGCTATGGGCCCGAGAAAGGGCAACGTGGTGCCCGACGTGGACCAAGGCACACAAGACGACCCGCTGCGACACGGCGAGGCCGGCGGGAGCTTCACCGTCAGCGACGTGACCCAGCCCGAGGAGGAGGAGAAGGGCAGCAAAGACAGCACAGAAAACATTCCTACCGCCTCCATGAGCTTTAGGATGTACGATGATTTGAGCGGGAACGACAGTAATCTCGGTTCAAAACGCCAATCTAACTCCGCCAAGCGCTATCATCGTGTCATCCGGGTCATGAGCAGTGGTGGACGCGCATGTACGCCGGTTGTGATCGAGGGACTAGACTACAGTAACTTAGACACGCAGTCGGCGACGGTCTTGTTCTCCACCTCTCCAACCGCCTCATCAACTGTCCTGCAGGCTGCTGGCGGCGGCGCTGCTCGGCCCGGCCTCACCATCTCCACCTCCTTGACCCCTCTCCCCCCAGATGTCTTCTCAAACAGGACACTTAGTTCCGTACAAACCGAGGGTGTGGACTGGGAGGCCCTTACCTCACTGACCCCAAAAGAGCCTAATCCGCGTCTTCTCAATGCCGCCGTAGCCAAAAGTAATGGCAATCTGACGGGTCTGACTCCAGGCATTGGATTGGCGAGTTCGTTTCCAGCCTCGCCCGATCGGCGCAGTTCACGAGTGGGACCGCTCAAGGCACTGTCGACTGCTGCACGCTCCAGCTCTAGCAAGATGGATCTCAGGAGATCAAGCAGATATAATGACCCACAGGCGGACCTGCCGCCTGTCAATCCTTTCAAAAGGGCTCCCGTCAACTATAAGCAGGCCTCACTGAACCATAGACGGTGGGCGGCCGTAGGGGGCCCTCAGGGAGTGCAGGGCACACCCACACAGGCCTACAAGATCCGGGTCAACTGGAAAACATTGCGCACCCCGGCGGTGCTGCCGCTCACGACCGACTTTCTGCCTCCAAAACGGCAGTTGGAGGATCAGGACTACTATAAGTATCCATACAGAGTTAACCTAGGGCGTTCCCAGGACTCGATTGGGATCACGTCTGAGATTCTTGAAGATTTGATTTGTATGCGGCAGAGCCAAGACTATCAGCTAATTTTGACGGAGAAGGATGTAGAGGCAGCGTTCGCAGCTATGGGCATCCAGGACAGCCAAGAGAAGGCAACAGCAGAGGCTTTAGTGAGGGCGGTCGCCACCACGGGGAGAGGGCGTGTAGGTAAGCGCGGGGGTGAGGGGAAAAGGACAGGTATAGAGCGCGTGGACAGGAAGGCCGAGGCTGTATCTGCTGCTGCGGAGTCGACAGAGCCCCTCTTGCCGCAGCAGCGCGAGTCTGGAAACGCCAAGAGGACACGAACTCTCCCGAATAAAAAAAAGATGGAGAGAACAAATATGCCCCGCGCAGTTTTGGCTCAACCCGTCATGCCAAAGAAGCGAGATATAGAGCTCTGGTTTTCCATCTTTAGTCAGATACAACGACTGGTGTATACACCAGAGACAGAAATGGTAGCAGTGACCCGGTGGGTCCACATGCGCCGAACACATTCAGAAGGCGTGGTGCGCTTGGTACCCGCTTCTTTTTATCACTCCCTCCAATGCTATCTTTGTACATTGCTTCTTTGACATGTTGCGATTTGCATCCATATCCTTTTAGCATCCCATGACACACTCAGACGCGTTCATGATCATCAACTTATCTCTCTTATCAATCCGCGAGTACATCATTTGACTCTGTCACACAGCTGGTCTTGTTCCATGTGCACAAGCTCACCGTCTGATTTTAACATGGAATCTTGTGCTATTGAAAGTACTGCTAATTTTTGTGGTTGAGTGATGCCAAGACCTGACACGAGCATGCGAGTATGAAAGAGCAACAGCCCCCCGCATTTCTCACGGATGGAATTAAATCAATTGATGAACTCTGCTTACTGCCTTCTTGTGCAAGTTCACACCCCATAAAAAGAAATATTCACGGGCAGCAAAGGGCGGCTACCGTGGCTGATATATCTGGCTCTGTGGCAGGTGCCTTATCGCTACTTCCTGTGGTCCAACGCTCTTGGTGCGTTCGTGTCCGTGGACAGAGATATCACACCGAACCGGTCAGCTCATCGGCCACGCACACCGCTCACATGCTGTGCCTTGTGCATGAGTGCCATGCCTGCTATGGGTTAGGGACGATTTCAACTGGAATCAAGCAGATCAGCGTATTGGTCACACCACTTGCATATCAAGCAATAACGCAAGTGCTCTCTTCTCGTTTCTCAGCTCGATCCCTATTTTGAACTTATGCCTTGACAAGATCAGACACAAAGTTGAGACAGATAGCAGGCATGAGTAATGATATATAAGCAACTTACAGACAGACAAGAAGGGTCCTAGCCCATGCAAGAGAGTGGTAGCGAGGACAAACGCAAATATTATGGGTGTAACAGGAAGCAACCAGTTGGAGCTCTTGACTTCGGGAGGCATGCGTGCACGCCGAATTCGATACGCCATCCTGCCTGATACACGTATCCACACTGACATACCTGCCACATGAATACGTATGGATTGAGAAGTTTGTAGGCACAGAGACAGCTTTTCTTCATTTCTTGAACTGGGCAAGTAGCTCACAGCCATTTCCTTGTTTCAAAAACTTACCCACAGACAAATTACAGGAATCTTTGCAAAGCTGCTCAAGCCGCACGAATGTGCACGTGTGTGGTGTTGCGGTATAGTGGCGTCACGGGCGGGGGTGTTGCGTCTTGACTCAATGAGCAGCTCCAGCTCCCGCCCGAGCTCCCGCCCGCCCAGCCGACCCGGCTCAGCCGTACGCCGCTCCGCCGCCAGCTCGCCCCCGCTCTTTCTCTCCACCCCGGACGATTCAGTTACGTCCCTCATGAGCCAAGCGTTCTCCACTAGCTTCTCCGGCTTGACGGTCTCCGAGGAGAGCCAATCGGATATGGACTCGCCTGCAGTGGGCGCTGGCCCAAACACACCCGTGCAGCCGCCCTGGACACGGTCCCGCGCGCCCCAACGGCCGCTTGATGTTTGCGGTGTGGGTGGTCAAGGGGGGGGGGGGAGGGGGATGGTAGGGGCTGGGAAGGATGGGCGTCTGATTTATATCAAGTTTCCTGTCATATGACAATGACCGTTCGTATGCAGGAAGGACCTGCGTTCTGACCGCTCCCTACGACTGACCGTCACGCAAAGTATCTAACTTGATTGCACTAGTTTTCGTTTTGTTGATGTATTATATTGGTTATGTTCTGTTGCTGTGCTCATGTACGTGCTCTTCTTGCTGTCGCTGATGTGGCTCAGCATGTTGTGCTTGCTCGCAGCCTACGCGAACCTGGAGCCTGACGGCGACACCATCGAGGCATGGGCCCTGGAGGCCCTCAACGAGCAGGCAACATATATGCCGCTTTACACATACTTCCTTACCTTCTTGATGCTTGAGCTGTAGACAGCTTGTGTTGTCTTGGCGTTGACTCCTCACGTCTCTCCACAGCCCAAGATGCTGTCTGGTGTGTCTTGATGGCAGCTCGAGCGCGACCAGGGCCCCTTGCCACATGCTCGTCCGACAATCAGCATCGCCAACATCTCTATTCCCGCGCCCATTTATGAAGTCGAAGACAACAGGTGCGGGGACACGTACATTTTGAAACATAAACTCCTGCCTTAGCTGGGCTGTGGCTCTGCATTGATTTTGCTTGCTGCTTCGATGAGTCCTCGGCGTATACTTTTGCGTTCCATGGCTCTATGTGCTTGTTGCCAGCGCTACAAGAAGTGTCAGTGTCGCCAGCCCTCCGAGCGCAGGTCTATCCCGCTCCATAAAGCACATGGACGTGGACAGCAGCGGCGCAACCGCGCAGGTGGAAGACAGTCTGACCTCGATGCAAACAGAAAACCAGGTGGACATTCGGGAAGGATTAGGCAGACATACAGGACAGAGTGAAGGGGCTCCGGCCAGTAAAGGAAATAAGGCAGAAATGGAGAAGGAAGGAAGAGAAGAGCAAGAGAAGGGAGAGCCAACTGATGAGCGCAAGGGGAGTGATATCATCCTCGCGAAGAGCGTGCAAAAGCAAGCTACAAATGCGGAAAGCGTTGCAGCCAAAAACGACGCGGGAGCCGAGAGAGACACTCCCAATAGAGGTGAAGCGCAGGCAAACGAGGGAGACTTCACAAAGACGAAGGGAAGCGAGACATCGCAACGAAGCTTACCATCGCGCTCCTTCCCAAATCACATGGACACTCAACGCGTTCGTAGTGTGCCACTCACACCGCCCATCGTCCAGGCGCGCCCTACACCAGCCGCCCTCTTTCCCAGTTCCGAACCAGCCTCCCCAGCCCTTCCGTTGCAGTCCTATTCGCTCCCCCTCCTTCCCGAACCTGCCACGCCACCATCAGCTCTCTCTGCGATTTCTTCACCCACACCCGTCAACATCCCGCCAGCGACCGCGCCCGAACGAGCACAGACCGCCCCCTCTGAACGTGCGGCCAAGCAGCACGCAGTGCGCTCTGTCTCTACACCCAACATACCTAATGTCAGCACCCACGGTCTTCCACCCTCCTTCTCCTCCCTGCCTTCATCCGATGGTTCTCGCCCTCGCCGCGGCTCCATTGATGTTCCTCGCCCTCGTCGCGCCTCCACCTCCCATACCTTGGAGAGTGCTGCCTCCCTGAGTGGTGCCGATTCACCGGCCAGTTCTGCGCCGCTGGGCATGCCCCCCGCCGAGCATGGTCCGTCCTCCTCGGGCTTGGCGGCGCTGTCTCCCGCTTCTGCAGGTCAACTTGGCGCAAGCATAAATTATTCCCGTTTGTTCTGTTGCCTTGCTTTCGCACTGCGTCCAAGTTCCTCGAGCGCAAAAGGCAGTTCTATCAAATTGAACATCAGATATCAACATATCGTATATCTCTGTAAGGCAGTGTTGGGTATGCAGAGCACCATTCTAACTCAAATAAGAAAGGAGTGCTGGTTGGAACTCACTCGCTGACCATGTTTGGCAGCTCGTCAGCCCCTGCTGGTGCTGGGCGGCGACGGCAGCAAGGACGAAACTGACAAGGCCAGCAAGACCCTTCCCGAGCCTAAAGCCGACGCAGGCGCCGAACGCGCCAGGGAAGCTGCGACAGCGCCAGAAGAGAAAGAAGAGGTTTGTTGCAATTCCAGCACATGATAAACCTGCACCAGCATAATGAAACAGAACATGCCCAGTGCCTGAGAAGCATGCATTTGCATGACTTCCCTTTCATCCCCGGCATCATAAAATTTCCACGAGCAAAGTCAAAGTCATATAGGTGCAGGATTGCATGTATACCTAAGTTAAGTACGCTTGGTTCAATATATGTGTTGTGGGCCTGTGAATGTGTAGGAACTACCCATCGGATCCTTGCGCGGCCTTGCCAGACAACAGTCAGATGCATCACATTTTCACATGCGTGTGTTTATCTGTGCATATAGAATCATCACGCATGTGTATTTATGTATCTTTATGTACACACTTGCATGGAAAAAAGTCATACGCATGCATAAGACATCATGCATGCAACTTGGATCTAGACCTTTACGTGTTATTTATGTACGTAATTTTTGTTTGATGTTGTCTGCCATTAATCTCGACTTTACATGTAACATGTGTTTCATTTTCTGATATATATATATATATGTGTGTATATATATATTCATTTAAATATACAATACACCCACACAAACACACAAACGTACATAAGTAATACATACAATATGTACATAATGTATATGTATATGAACAGTACAGACGTTTACATGGGTTTTGATTTACGTCAGGTATGTGTTGAGGCGGTTCCTTTTTGTTTTGGCCTTCCTTTTGCTCCTCTTTCTTTGTCCCTCTTCTTGTTCTTGGACACCTTTTTCTCTCGATCTTATTTCTTCGTTCCTCTTCTCGTTGTTTGGCATCAAGGGTCTCTCTTCGTCTCATTTCTTTCTATCGCCATTTCTTTTGTTCAAAATTAATTTTTATTTGTCTTTTTGTTTTCTTTTTTTCCTTTCCTTTCCTTTGCTTTGCTTTCTTTCTCCCCTCTGTCTCAGCTTGGTGTGCGTGTATTGGGGGGGGGGGGGGGGGTTAGGCTCTTCATTTTCTTCTAACCGCGTCTGCCCATGGCATCTTCAAGTTTTGTTCTCCCCTTACGTGCCCTTTAATTCGCGTTTAGGAGCATCCAGCGTTTTGTGGAGTTCTGCACTTCCTTCCTCAGTAAGCTTTTTGCCCTTGCTGTGTATTTTTTTTCTTTTTCTTCTTTCTGTTGCTTCCTTGATGTTGTTTTTGTTGCTGTTTTGATATCATGCGTTACGACCATTCAAAATTTTCTAAGTTGGATAGAAATTCAATATCAGACATTGGTGGCATTGCCTGTCTGTGCGCCCCTTACCAAATTAGTAGCAAGGTATAGCATCGAGGTGCCAGTCCGTAGAGACAGGAAGGAGTTTACTTAAGGCTGACTGTCCCTCTTTGCTGGTGGCAGGCTTGGTAGAAAGCTTTGTGTCCCTGCCTTGCAGCTGCCTGTTTGCTGTGCGGTGCAGACAAGACGCCGGCGGAGCTGGGTATCTTCTTGCGCCGCGAGCCGTACAAGCGCCCTCCACCGGGCAGCAAGAGTAAGGAAGAAACCGGTGAAGAGGAGCCCAGTGCGGAAGACAAGGAGGTCGGTGCTGGCGAAGCTGGGAAAGGAAGCAGTAGCGAGCTCCAGAACCGAAAGAAGGCATTCAGCAGCTTCGCGCAAATGGAGCCTGGTACATACCACAGAGTCGAGCTCAAATTCACGTGGTGGGCCGCGGCTTTGTCATCTGGTTGGATGCTATTCTAACGCGTTAGGGCGTGCAGTGCTGTTTTTGGGGCGAGAATTATTGCTGCGTGTGTTAGGGTTTGCGTTGCGGGACGTGAAGATGGAGACACTAACAATCAAGTAAGACCGCCATGTCTGGGAACACTTGCACACATATCCGTTCGCTGTGCCTGGCCGCCTCTGCGTTGTGGCGCTGTCTTGCAATTTTGCTGAACTGTGTCGACCTGTCTGGAATGTGCCTGTCGATTGTTACAGCCTGACCCCGCAAGCTGGACGCGAGCGCGTTGGCACCAACATGTACACACCTCGATTCCCCACGCACTGCTCTATCTTGATTCTCGGGCGCTGTTTTTTACTTGGACGTCATTTGCTCTAAATACATTACTGTGTCCTTGTTATTGTTGATGCGTATCTGACTCGGTTTCTCCCTGCTAGGCGGTTGCCACGTATGCGACTGCACTACGACAAAGTGTTCGATCCTGATGCGTGCTACCACCTCGAGATACAGGTCGCTACACATTCCACAAACACACGCTGATACACACAGATGCAAAAAGTAATGTCAAAAGCAACCGTCTGTGCTCGTGCAAAACGTAAGCTTACATGTCTTGAGATTCCCGTATCGAGCGGTTAGCGTGCAGAATCTGTCGAAATACTTGGTAAGAGTGGGCCACGCGTCTGGCGGCGTTGTGTGCTGTGTGTACAAGTGTGTGCGTGTGTGTGTGTGTGTGTGTGTGTGCGTGTGTGTGTGTGTGCGTGCGTGTGTTCAGTGGCTGATCGCGCCGGCCTGGAAGGTGCAGACCTGGGTCCAGAACTTCTTGCGCAAAGCCCGCACCGCCGGCCTCAGCAACGTACCCCCCCCCCCCCTTCCTTCCCCCGCTTTCCTCCTCCTCCTCCTCTTTCTCTCTCTCTCTCTTTCTCTCTCTCTCTCTTTCTCTCTCTTTCTCTCTCTCTCTTTCTCTCTCTCTCTCTCCTGACCCCCCCCCCCCCCCGGCACCTGCACTTGCAGCTGACAACTCCTGTATACCCAGAGCGACAGCATGCACTTGGCAAGCAAGCGCCAGCAGACTTTGACCGGCTTGCTGAAGTGCATCTGCTGTAGATGTTGTGGTGTGGACTGGGCTTGGTGCAGGTCATCATGGTCCCCTGCCGCGAGTCGCTGCGGCTGTCCGATTGGCTGTACCCGCCCTTGACCCTGAAGCTGCCCAAGCGCCGCCACCGGCTCATGGCGCAGCACTTCCTCCTGACCAAGCTGAAGTTCGTGGTCGATTCTTTCCGGTCACAAATGAGAGTCGGAAGCAAAGAGATTGCTACAAACCGAAAGAACAGCTACAAGTCAACATTAAAAACTGATGGGAGAAACTTTTTCTAGCGGCAAGGGTAGGCAGATGCGAAAAAGGTCAAGATTTAAATGCTAGAGACAAGACCAACACAAACAGCTGGGGCCAGTGCAGAACAAGGAAACATATTTGCAGCAAGAACCACAGCAGCAACGACCGCGAGCGTGTGACGTGCGCGTGATATATTGAGAATGTGCATGTGTTCTCATACCCTTCCTCTGTTGAATCCTGTGGCAGCAAGATCGAGTAATTGTGTTGTTGTATGTCAGGGCTATCAGCAAGTATCGAAATATGATGTGATGTATTTCTTGTGCGCAGGAAGGACAAGGATGTATCGGAGCGTCTGCAACTCATGCATGTCACTGGGATTGCGGTAATAATTTTGCCTGGGTTGAGTACATTTGCAGTACACTAAGTCATACCCGCGTGCTTGCATCTTGTCATGAGAGTACTCGCGCTGGTCGCTTTGCCGGTAGATGCAGCAGTCGCAGAGATGATGGTGTGGGTGTGGTGGCAGGTGGTGCGCGTGTGGTCGGGCGGCTTCATTTGGATCGAGTCCCCAATGCATAAGGTTCCAAGAGTCTTTTCCTTCTGTGTGTCTCTCTTGCCTGTTTTCTGCTGAGCCAATCTGCTTCACTTACCATATATATTCTTATCTACGGCTGGTGCGACTTTCCAAGTCAAGCAAAGGAGCTTTAATCCGATCATTATGACGTGGGACATAAAGGCATGACAAAGCATTCGCTGTGAAGAAGCTTGATGTCAAAGTAGTGCACCTGTGTGTATGTACAGACACAAAAGATGCAGAAACTACACGTACAGGTACGGTGACTGCTATGTACTGAAACATGTTGTTCTATTGCTGTTAATGTTTCTCCCCCCCCCCCCCCCCCTTCCCTGACTCCTTTACTCAAGCCTCTCTGGCCTCCCTGACCCTCACAAGAAATAAAAGCCAACAAACAAACGAGCAAATACGAAGCCTACATATATATATGGCATCCATAGACAAGCACCACGCGCTCACACAGCCTTAGCGCATTAATTTTTGTACATATCTATGCCCGGTGTGCTTCGCGCAGCTCTTCCGTCGCTTCAGAGACCTTTGTCACAGGTCGATTATTTACTATCTGTCTTTCTTCATTTCTTGATAGTTCTGAATCCCTGCCATCCGCAATTATACTAATTTTGCTTCCTTTGTGCTTCGACGAGTTTTTTCAGTGGAGACAATTTTTCCTGCTGTGAGATTTCTTTTTGTGGCCTGCTATTAGGTTACGAACCATGGACGAGATCCTTCAAGGTGTCATTTCTCTTTCTCTGAACTCAATATGCGATGCATACCTATGCAAACGCAACACTTACATTGCATTAGACAAGTACAAATTGCAGAAGCCACTTGTCGAGCTGTTTTATCCAATACTTTCCCCTATCTACATCTTGCTTTTCTTGCTGTTTATCATCTCTCTTTCTCTGTGTCTGTTTCTTTGTCTCCATCCCTGTCTCCCTCCGTTCCCCATCCCCCACCCCTCTATATCTATTTATCTATCTTATAATTCTATTTCTCTTTCTCATACGCACATACAGCCGTTTGTACACCGCGTCTGTCTGTCCTGTCCTTTTTATGATTGTCGCGTTCTCTGAGTCGCTCCCCCCCCCCCCCCCTCTGTTTTTTTTTTGTTTTTTTTGTTTTTTGTTTTCCTTTTCATGCTGCTTCTTGTTTCCTTGTCATGGCAAGAATCCTTCATCGGTACATCTCTCTTCTTTCATTCTTATTGGCAATTAGGTATCATTTGTGATGCAGTGGCGCAGGCTCAGCAGAAAAAAAGCGTTCACAGTGCAACCGACCAATCGCCAGTCTCACAAGCATAGTCCGAGCCTCCTTTTTTTCGCGTGTAACATCGCGTCGTTCGACTTCAATGGATGACTGTGCTTAGCCTCGGTAATTTATTATTTCTTTTTTTCGCGTGTAATATCGCGTCGTTCGACTTCAATGGGTCACTGTCCTTAACCTCGGTAATATTTATTAATTCAAGAGGTTTCCGATAATATAGTTACCCGGCGATAAATGAAATGATTGTTGTTACCATGACTAGATATTTAAACAACGAATATATAAGTGATCTAACGATATGAAGACTGAGGAATACCTAACGAAGGGACTCCGTAATCTCCACACCATAGATAACCGAAAGAACGGAACGTATAGTATTGCCATTATATACCGGGTGGGCGACATGATCGCTTCTCGGAGGCCCCCCGAGAGCGCCCACCTCCAATCGCGCGAGGAGTCGAACTTACCCTGCCGTACAGCCGACCAACTTCGGGATAGATAGAATACATATATTAATACTATCTCAAGTGATGGTCGTCGTCGTCGTACCGCCCCACTGCATCAATAAGTAAGGCTATTCGATAATCATGTAGGCGCAGATAGGTAAATATGTGCTCAATAGTATTAAATACTTTATTAAATAATATACCCCTGTGTCAACCCAGACACAATAAGAGGAAGTCTCTAGTATCCATATTAACACTCTTAACCTGTAATAAAGACACTTGGTCTTACCCTGGAAGCTAGGCAGGACATAAGTAATGGCTCAGGCCCGCTCTAACACATTACATATGTTGAACCATACTGACTATCTGGTTAATTATATTAACTTAGTAGGTCTAACACTCCCCCTGGATCAAAGTAAATTATTAAATTGACTTTATGTCCTAGTACACATTCTGTGAAAATTATAAAAACACAGACTCAAAACATACTAACGTTACTCTTACCCTCACTCCGAGTCTCCAAGAGATTGTGTCGATGTGGCTATTCGACTTGCTGGGGCAAGTATTAATATGCATCAGTTAGACTGCATAGAGGGCAGCTCCCCCCAGTCAAGCTAGGCCTAGTCGACGAGAAGAGGATTAGGTCCTACACACCCCCTCCGATTGGACAATTAATTAGACCCTTCCTCCTCAGTTATGTCCGTATTGCTATTTTTATACGTTAGCAGTAATCGTCACGGTTAGTATTATTATTAGTTATTAATACAGTCAATTAGAGTACCTTTTCTGATACTGGTGGCACCAGCTTTTTACCATTACACTTATTACCCATAGCAGGCAGTTTCATGAGTCAATTTTCTAGAGATACATCTTTTGTGTGACGTCGGCAGTTGGTCTGGCGGCAGTATTGTTAAATTTCTGTTTCGTGGAAGCCGCAAGCCGGTAGGAGGGGGACGCCCCGAGTGCCGGTTTATCTTCAAAAAGCAGTTACGTTCAAGGCTTTTCCCATTGGGTTATGAGCATTGGAGCGTCACTGCGTTAACGGATCGCAGCAGAAGACCTTCGTGCAAAGGGTGTGGGGTCTACCTGAAGTGACCCCTTTAAGGAACGCGCGCATTTCGAATTGCCTGTGCCGCAGCTGGTCCTTGTGGCCACTGCTCACGCTCTCCTCTGCTGGTGTGCAGCTGGAGGGCAAGAGGGACAAGACAGACCGACAGAGGGTTGCTCCGAATTGCTCAGGTGTAGCGAGAGGGGTTTGTGCCTTAAAAGGTTCTTGGTCTTGTCTTAGGGGGGTGTGTTGAACGTGTTTGTTTCCTTTGTCATAAGGACACACGGACACACTGTTTGTTGTGCTTGACCTCTGTCCCTTGCCAACCCTTTGGCGGAAGGAGGGGGGTGTTGAACGTGTTTGTTTCCTTTGTTAGAAGGACACACGGACACACTCTAAATTACTCTAGCTTCTCGATTGCAGTCTGTACGTGGTGTACAACGTGTTTGGAGAGCAGTGAGTGTAAAGCACAAGGTGTACGGTGACTGTTTAGGTGGTTGTACACAAACAACTACAAACCTCTATAGGTTGACAAGCTGACTTTGCAGATAGGGCTTCTAGTAAGTGGAAGGCTATCGTATATGGTAGCTGAGGTAGCCTCTGTGTAGTCTGAGCAATAAAGTCAGTGGTAACACACGTAGGTGAAGAGAGAGAAAGTAAAGGGTGGTGTGGACAAGCGAACACTATTCTGAGTAGTGTGTGTCTTAGTCTGCTCGTGGCCTCTGTTGTGTTCTCTCTGTGTGGGAGTGTGTGTGGTTGCTTGCCTGTGTCTGTGCCATCAGAACAGAGTGAGCATAGCGTGACCCTATCTCTATTTAGCAAGTGGAGAGCATAGCTGTGTGCTGTGCCAGTGTGGAAGTGTGTAAGGTGAGCGTGTGTCTGTTCGAGACTGACGGTAGTTAGAAATGACTACTAGTAAGACAGACAATAAGATCACGTTCACAGGCAAAGAAGCATGGATCATACTGCATAGGCAGGTAGTTCAAAGCTGTAATGCAAAGGCGCCTAAGGAAGTGCTACAGGGTGCCGATACCCACAAGCAATATGTCCACCGTGGAAACGTACTAGGGATGCAGCTTAAGGGTAGGGAGGTGCCTTTCTTCATACTAGCTTGGGAAGAGGTAGCTGAGTGGAAGGATTGGGCCGACTTGGACGAGGAAGTAGTGAAGAAATTCTTCGAGGGCAAAACCAGGAGTCCTACTCGCCTGACACTGGCCTATGCCAAACCCCAAATCGGATGCATCAAACCTTGATGAGGCGTTAGGGGTAGAGGGAGGGCAGAAAACACCAATCAAGCTTTACAAACCGGCATTTAGCAGTCCGAAGGAGAAACAAGTCACTGAGACTGAAGAAGAAAAGGAGGAGGAGGAGGTAAATGAAGGCCGGAACACTCCTGACCTCTACTCTAGTGGGTATGCTAGCACTGACAAACCTAGGCTGTCAACTGGCAAGGGCTCAGACTTAGAGGGCGACAGCAAGAGTGGGGCCTCCCGAGGACAGCCGGGCCCTCTAAGGTCAAAACCCCACTAGGAAGTGCTGATCGTGCTGGATCACTGACACGACAGGTGATGGCCTATGACGCTAGTATACTTGCTGAGATGAGCAAACAAAACGAGAGAGTGTTCAACATCATTTATGATATGCTCGGTGGTGAGGCTAAAAGCCTAGTGCGTGATTTGGCTGATCCGGAACGGCTGACCTTTGGTCAAAACCCAAAGAACTGTGGGGCAGGTTGCTACCCCGGTACAAGAAAGCTGACTCCTCTGAAGATCAGGATAGGGTGAAGGAGCTGAATGATTTTCTCTTTACTAGCAAGCAGCAGTACGTGGGTCAGTGTGTTGACTTGAACGCTAGGCGAGACTGGTTGCCGGCTATGGTCAAGCCCTAACCGACGACCGGCTGCAGGATACGTGATCGGCGGGGTGTGTGTCGAGCGTCTAGACCACGAGGCCGAACGGCACTTCCGAAAACAGGCGCTTGATGTTGTCGAAGCAGCCCTTGACGACCCCGGGCGGGTTGTGTTTTAGGTCCGCCAACGACAGGTCTCCGCCTGGATCGCAAAACCCGGTCTGCATGTCGACGACCACGAGGCCACTCTTGTGCAAACAGTGGAACGAGGCCGAGCAACTCTTGGCTACCCTTGCTTGGCTCGTCATCGCAGCTGCGCCGAAACAACGATGAAGGGAGTGCGGAGCTTTTAAAAAGAAAAGGTCTTTTTTTTTTCTTTCTTAAATTAAATTATGCAGGCCAAGCCCCAACCACCCGCTTTTTCTTTTGTGATTTCTTTTTTTGGGAGGGGGGAAGGTCATGATCCATCCTTTTTTCATTTTTTATTAAAATAGAAACAAAGTACGTGAATCAATTGCGGGAGAAGACAGGGGGGGGGGGGGGATTGGTTAGAGAGAGAGAGAGCGATAGTGAGAAAAGCAAGGGAAGACAGATTTAGCCCCCCAAAAAAAAGAAACAACTGAATGGGAGAACTGGGGGGAGGGGGTAAGGACATAGCGACACAAAAAAGAAAGGGAGGAGGTCCGAGAGAGGGCGGGCGGGGGGAAGGGAGGCAGGGGAAAGAGGCGGGGAACCAAGACAGAGAAAGAGAGAGAGAAAATAAGGTCTATTCTTTGTGTTCCTTGCCGCGGCGCATGGGACAATCTTGATCAAAGAGCGGGTGCTTCAGCGCTAGAATCAGCCTCAGTTGCGCGGGCGTCAGGAAGTGCACGGTCAGTTCGCTGTCCACGAGGCAGGCCCTTGGCAGCAATTGTGCGTCCTTCGAGGATTGCAGCCACAAGATGAACTCGAAGCTGAGCAGGCCCAGCAGAGATTCCACGCACTTGTTCGTCGTCAGGGGCACGGGGCACACACGGGCCGTGCGCAGTGCAATCCAGGGGTCGATCTGGAAGTAAAGCACCTTGTGTAGGCATCACCCCCCGGATAGCCGGTAAAAAGTACCTTTTCCTGGTGACAGGTGCACCAGCTTGTTTTTCAGTATTATTTGTCCGGATTTGGACCTGATGCCATTTTATTCCTGGTCTGTTGCCGTTTTCCTTTTTGGCTTCACTGAGCTAATATAACGAGACATCATTCTCATCTTTTGAGGACTGTGTTTGGTCGTATTACCGACTTTTTTTCGAGCTATCGTTGGGGGCATTACATTTGGAGTCCACATCACTAGGGTGATTTCTTTCTGCTTTGCCACACATGCAACAGAGTGAATTTTCACTGACCTGTCTCACACGGGGACGTCAGACGAAAACAAATACTCCAACACAGCTCCCTCATAACTCTTTCACAAAACAAATAATTTGATTGGTCTCAAGCAGGTGTCTCGTACCCTCTAGCCCAATCAGTATCTGTGTGCTCACAAGGAGACATCAGATACAAACTCTCTGTCGTTCTTGCTGTTCTCACACAGAGACCAAGAAGAAGGAGGTGGACAGAAGAGTGAAGGAACAAACACAAAACACAAACAAGCATAGGAACAGGAGCACAACACTCTACCCTTCTAGTTTGTGCATTTATCTGCATTATCTCACACATACGTCAGAGTATTTTTGCAACTCTCTGATCGTTTTCTAAAGGTATGTCTGAGAACCTATCCGACCGACTGTCGACTTCTCAAGGAGAGCTTTTCTAGCTTCTCTATTACTATCTGTGTGTAGGTCCAAGTGCCTCATACTAGATACAATATAGAAAAGAAGGAGGAGAAAGTAATCTGAGTAAGGAGAACAAGAAATCGGAGAAAGTCTCAAAGACTATTTTTCTCAAACAAAAACAAACATACAAACAGTGTTTCATAGACGACAGGGAATCTTATCCTACCCTCTCTATTAGTTTCTCTCTTCACTAGTCAATCGACTGAAGGAGGAACAGAACACAAACAAACAAAAACCAAACATAGGAGCTGACACTGTCCTCCTGTTGATCACTACTACGACATCATGTCGACAGAGACCGCCGAAGTGAGTGAATTCTCGGAGGCAGATCAAAGAAGAGAAGAAGAAGAAGCAGGAGGAGGAGGAGGATGAGGATTGAATGAAGGAGGAGGAGGAGGATTGAATGAAGGAGGAGGAGGAGATGAAGGAGTAGGAGGAGGAGTAGAAGAGGGCTGGGATGATGAAGGAAGACATGGAGGAGACGAAGATGAAGGAGGATTTGAACAAGAAAAGACGGAGGAGGAGGAGGAGCATATGGTAATCCCTTACCACCTGCCTACACGGGAGGAGGAGGACGAAAAATGATCGACTTGATTCATAGTGATGGAGAGGAGATCACAGTGGAGGAACAACAGTGGGTGCAAGACCACTATGACCTCACTAGAGAAGAGTTTGATAACAAGATGGGGGTAGAGAAGGACACCTATGTGTGGATCCCTCAGGATCAAAGAAGAGAGAAAAGTCGTGCTAAAAAGGATGTCTATATCCTATTATCAAACACAGCACAGCTCCTCGGCAAACTGGTCTCTGATCCAGAAGAGAGAAAGAAGATACAGCATATCAAGTTTGGGGACACACACACCCACCTTGAATTACTCGATGCTATCTTTGGGGTGTACACTCAAACCCTGATTTGGGAACGTACATACGGCCCACGATGTGAGGGTTACCTCCTGTACACAAACCCAAGAGCAACGGCCAGATTCCTCGCGACTGGTCAGGAGGCAGTCGATGTAACAAAAATGAAGACCAATCTGGGTTCGAAAAGCTCGAGTGGCATATTTCATTTTTTTACGATGGAAATGAAGGCCTTGGAGGAGGGGAAGGCAGAGATGGAAAAAAGCATTAAGGCAGCAGGAGAAACTCATCCTGTGATTGATGAGTTAGAGAAGACAGACAGAGTTCTGACCAAGATCAGACTGTTGATGGGTGCGTTACTGCACAAGGAGGCATGGAAGAGATGGATTCCTACCAAGGATCACTCTGTCCTTAAATCACTTAGTAACGCACCACCGGTCGCCAACAAAGCAGGTGTTGACCAATATGTGGAGAAATATAATTTTCTCATATCTGCTTCTGAATTGGTGGCCTTTATCACTCATGCTCAAAAGCTGGTGATATCTGAGAAGAAGAAGGCGAAAGAGAATGAGGAGTTCGAGAAGACGATGAGACTGGAAAGAATGAAAGCAAAAGTGAGTGGTGCAAAGACACACCCTCCGACATATTTGACCCCACCAGCTCTGCCCCACCAGCCCCTGCACCCTCGGGCTCAACTACGGTGGTGGTCACAAACACGGAGAAGAAGGACAGACAGAACATCATAAATGCCTTCAAGGGGAAGAAAGGAGGAGTGGCAAGTCTCATGCTATATGCCAAGACGAGCTCAGACAAAGACTCTGATGCTTCGCTTTTGAGCAAGCTCAAAGAGATCAATGCCTGCATGAAGGCTTTTCCTTGCGACGAAACGCAGGAATACGAGGCCCTTGTTACTGTTTTTGACCAATCTCTAGTCTCGGAGGGATTTAATCTGACACAGTACAAGTTTTTGAGAAAGAAGGAGGAGATTAAGAGAAACAATGCAACAGGCCTAGACGCTCAGTGTGAACTGGCGGTGGCCACACTCATTTCATATTTTCAATCTCATGGATACCAGCATCTCTGCACTGGTACTCTCATAGGATTTGAAATCTTTGAGACAGTGGCGATGAGTTTGAGGAGTGCTGTTGGCTTGGCGGCGACCCTTACGGAGGTAGTTTCCTCCTATGGGCTATTCTATGGCCGCAAGTCGATCATCCTCTATTTCTTTTCGGCGTTACACACAGTTAACCCGAGTAAGCTTACTCAGCTCATACAACAATGCTCGACGTTTAGCTCAGTGAAGTCCAAGAACTTCCTCGAGACACACGTGTTCGAAAATACGGTTCAAAGCGTTGCTCCGTCAGCACTGTTTCAAGAAGTGATGAGTGCATGCTCAAACATGGACTCGCTCACGGGGCACATACGGCACAAGCAGGCGGTGTACCTGTTGGCGCACAAGCCACGTACACAAACAGAGTTGCCGGTTGGAAGAGACAGAGAGAGCCAGACCTGAAGACCGCATGTTGGAGGTGGTTTGCGGGCTTGCAGTGTAAGGCACAGATGGAGAACAGAGACTGCTCTTTCAATCATGATAGGCAGAACCCAACAGCAAGGGCAAATTTTCTGAGCAGGACGGAAGGCAAGAAACGGGCCTTTTCAATATGCTTCAGATTGCCGCTGTGAACGAAGGTTGGTATGCCAATATGTGTGATGATGAGGAGTTACGACAGGCAATCATTACCTACATGAAGAGGATGAAGGAGAAGAAGGAGGAAAGGGAGAGACAAAAGAACTTAAAGGCTTCTCAAAGAGGACGAGAAGGAGGAGCAGGAGCAGGAGGACGAGGAGGAGGAGGAGGAGGAGGAGGAGGACGAGGAACATGGAGAGGAGCCTCGAGGTGGCAGGGAACCCCTCAGAGAGGAAGAGGAGGAGGTCGGGGATATACCCCTTATGGAGGGAGAGCTGTTCGAGCTCCAGCCCCCCCACCCAGAGGAGGAGGAGGCTCGTGGGCAAGCTCCAACCCGAATTTCGGTCGAGCTCAGGCCTACAACACTGCCTCGGAGACCGATACGTCATCCTACCCGGACACTACTCAAGGTAATCGTTTCGAGGTGGTGGAATGACTGGAGGGGGAAGAAGAGAGGAAGGCGAAGACTGTGAAGTTTAACCCTAAAGTCACAGTGCTTTCTAATGCTGTTGTGCAGACTGGGCCAACGCTTCCTCTATGTGAACACAAAGATGTGGGTACACAGAGACTGCAGCCCCAAGGTAGTCTCATACCCGTTCATACATCACGGTTACCAATGATAACTGATGCAAATAGGAAGGCGAGACTTGCGATGGAGGCGAGGAGGCCAATGGCAGACGTATCGCCTCGGCCAAGCAAACAACCACGAACAGACTCAATGTCTACGGTCGCGGCGGGTGGCGAGCAAAGAGACAATGTGTGTACTCAAGTACCACAAGACAATGTCGCTCAAATAGTAAACGCACCAGTACCGCAGAATAATAAAAATGTTAATGAGGTGAAGCAGGAGGAGAAGAAGGAGGAGTTGAAAAACTTAGAGACAAGACTCCAAAATTTGGAACGTAAAGTTCTTGTTCTCGCAGCCAATATACACAGGCCCGATGCTCTGTGTTATAGTACGGAACTTTATTGTGAAACATTGAAGACAATATTAAAAGTTGGTAATGATACGATGGCGAATATTAATATTGTCGGCCGGAAGTTTTTAAATCGATACCGGGACTGGGTGGACGGAAATATGAAAAAGTCAACGGGCACTCTCAAAGGAGTGAGCAGCCGGACGGTCATCACGGGAATCGTCACACTGACCTTTAAATTGAAATCCGCACGAGTACACAGTATGGACCTCTATGTCGTCCCCGGTTACCACGGGTCAATATTACTATCGTATGACCAATCGGCTACGATGGGGGCTGTGATTGATTGCGCCGCACGGCGAGTGATATATGGAGTAAAAAGAGGAGAAGAGAACGATATTGATCCCTTCAACGCTACTGACTCTTATGAGGCTTATGAGCTGAGTCTAGCGACGGATCACAAAAAGATGGCCATCGCACATGAGGCACTTGAGGTGTACGTTCACCCCCATGTCGTAAGACCGGATGAACTGTCCTGGACCGACAATTGGGAATCCCAAGTGTGCACTGTCACAGTTCCGACATGCCATTGGGACAAAAAGTCTATTGATGACTTAATCGAGAAGCGAAAGGAGGAGATTATATGTGTCGCACAAAGAAGCCCGTCGTTGGCGAGATTCGCGGAAGGAGTAGGAACAAATGTCCATATTACTAACGGATACTGTTTCCATGCGAAAGCAGGAGAAGAAAAAAGGGAGGCGTTTGTACCAAGGAGAACGGGGCGACTCCCGGATACTCCACCAGAAACTATTAAAAGTTTTATTACTGATTTCTGGGGTGACGAGCCCACGTGGCCGCGTTCACTGTCTGAAGTGAAGAAATGCTTACGGACTTTATTCGAAAATAATAAGCCGTATACTATTATCCTGCCATATAATGAGAAGGCGATATGGGCGCAGGAAATAAGGGACCGGCTTATTGATCATCCCATACCGGTACCCTCTCGCAAGCAACAGCTAGTGATGGCTTGTCGTATGGGAACTCGTGAGCAGAGCAGTGCATACAAGCGGAAGCTCAGAGACCTCGACAAGTTGAAATTGATACCGCAAGCATTCACATGCTTTGATGGTTTTTACACCCGTAAAGCTCCTTTGCAATACGCGAGACTCATTGACATGCTGGTGGAGCTCGGTAAAGATGATGAGCCGGACACGGTCACGTATGAAAAGACGGGCCTAGATGATGTCTTGGAAGAGGACTTAGGCTTGGAGGAGGACAGAGAACCCCTCAAGCAGCATAAGCAGATGTCTGATGAAGATTTTCAAGAGGCGGCGCGGAAAATATTGGAAGAAGGAGTAGGCACGGAGAAGGAGAAGGAGCTTTTAAAAGCCAAATTAGAGGCGAACAAGGAAATTTTTGACCCTCCACATGCAGGTGGTGTCAAGCCTGAAGATTTCACTGCGGTTATTTACAAAATACCGGGTGCGGAGCCGTCACCGGCACCACGAAGGGCGAATTTGAGTATACATGAGGCGAAGATAGCGGAGGAGCTAGCAAGACAGCTGCTCAATGAGGACTTTATTGAGAGATCAACATCCTCAATAGTCCCACAACCGAGAATAGTGCCGAAGCCAGGAGGAGAATGGCGCCTGACAGTTAACTATGCTCGTGTTAACAAGGTGCTGGAGGAAGAGAGAAATCCTCTCCCGACATTAGAAGAAGGAATGAGAGTACTGCGGAATGCAAAATTCTATTCGGTCATTGACCTTGAGAATAGCTTCTGGCAGATACCACTGGAGGAAAAGTCCAGATGGCTGACGGCATTTGTGGTGGGTATGGAAATATATCAATGGAAAGTGCTTCCGATGGGCCTCAAGCAAGCCCCAGGACTTTTCCAGAAGGCGATGCAGAAGATGTTGAGCAGTCAGTACGATGATTTGTCTGACGGTGGCTTTATGAGAAGGCGGGGACAGAAGGCGGGAGAATATGCATTTTGCTATATCGATGAAATTATCGTATACTCTAACACAATGGAGGAGCATATCGATCATTTGTCCGATATATTCAGGCGCATCGGAGCTTTTGGCCTGAAGTGCAATCTAAAGAAGTGTCAACTTGCCAAGACGAGTGTGACATACTTAGGGTACGAGATCTCCCATAATCGAGTCTCGATATCCAAAGAGAAGAGGGAGGAGATTATGAATCGACCGATACCGAAGAACCGCACTGAATTGCACTCATTCCTTGCGATGGCGCAATACTATAGCCAGTTTATACCCGATTGGGGTGCAACACGGGCTAAGTTGGAGAAAATGATAGATTTTGGAGACTTTGAGAAGTGGGGCGAAGAGGCTTTGCAAGCGTTTCATGCGCTCAAAGATCTTATTTACAAAGACCCGAAAGACGGAGGACTGGTGTTAACGATGCCCGACTTTACGAAACAATTCGTAGTCGATACAGACGCATCTAAGTTGCAATTGGGGCTGTATTACAACAAGAGGATGAGGAGAAGAAATTACGCCCAATCATGGTTATTAGTAGGAAGTTGTGTGCGGCGGAGAGAAACTATTGCACAAGGCAAAGAGAGGCGTTGGCGGTAGTATGGGCCCTCAAGAGGCTCAGAGAGTATTTGTGGGGAGGACCTCAATTTACTGTCAGAACTGATCATCATAACCTGTTATGGTTGATGAATCATGAACAGACTGGACGGCTGGCGCGGTGGCAAGCGTTCTTGTCTTGTTTTGATTTTACAATGGTCCATCTACCGGGAAAACGAAATGTGGTCGCTGATAGCCTCTCTAGGCTAGAGTTTAACTCAGAAGTATCGGCGTTGGTGTCCACGGTGGAGATGGAAGACTTGTCCACTGACAAGGTGTATGAGGTCAGCCACATTGAGGCGATGGAGATGGCGAGTGGAGTCCGATATGACCGCACAGGTCTACGGTACAGTCCACAAGGCCCGGATCACGGGATATGTTGTGAGCTACATACCCAGGAGGACGCTGAGTGGTCCTATGAGGTATATGCGAATGCGAAGGCGAACATAAGAGAGGAAGAGGAGACGCAGGAAGTTTATGCGGAGCCTCCTCAAGAGCGGAGAAGTGACCTAGACGATGACCCGGAAAGAATCGGGGTACGGCTAGAAGATGGTACTATCCATATAGCCTCGCCTACCGCATGGAGGCAACAACAGGCTCAAGATCCGGAGTTTAAGGAACTCATACAGTTATATCAGAACCCGGATGAGCTGAAGATGACGAAAGCGATCAAAGATCAGATGAAGGAGATGGGATGGAGAGATGGTCTACTGTGGTACAAGGGCCTTCACGGTCGCTACGCGTCACAGCCGGACAAATGGACCCTTTGGGTACCGGAGAGTCTGAGACGATTTATATTTGTCGCAGCCCACAATTGCCCACTTTTGGCGCATCCGGGTCGACAACGAACTCACATGTTCGTAGCGAGGCGATTCTGGTGGAAGAAGATGAAGAAGGAGATAGATCAGGCGGTGGATGCATGCATCCCGTGCAAGATAAACAAAACACCACTGAAGGCAAATTTCGGCCTGATTGGCGAATTTCCTCTTCATGCGGCGATGTTTGAGTTTATACACATTGATCATGTGGGACCTTTCCCAGAATCGAAGGATGGTTACAAATACCTCCTCACGGCTATTGACAGAGCCACCAACTATGTGTGGATCATCCCTGTCAAAGACGTTACCGGCAAGACGACGGCCGAGGCGCTGATCGATAGGATCATCTCGCAGATCGGAGTACCAAGAAAGATATGTTCTGATCGAGGCTCGGACTTTAATAACGAGGTCATCGACAAACTATCTAGATTTTACGGGATGAACTGGCAATATGTTACTGCATATAACCCGCGAGCAAATGGGAAAATCGAGCGGGTACACAGACCCCTCAAAGCCTCGCTAAAGATGTATTGCACGAAGAAGGAGAATCAAAGAGCATGGGTCGAGGCAGCACCATCATTTGCGTTTGCAATGAACTGTCTACCCTCTACGGCGTTAGGAGGCTCGAAGAGCTCAATCTCGCCATATCAGTTAGTATATGGGCGTGAGCCTGATATCCCGACTTCGCTCCTTCACCCAAAAGACACTTGGGCGGATGCGGATGAGTTGTTTGGGATGAGACTTAGAGTGAAGATGGAGGCGGAACAAATAGTCAGGGCGCATAGAGAGGCGGAGCGCCGAAAGACTGATGCTGAAGGGGTGCGACAAGCGCACTTGGATCAGATCAAGTTTCAGGTTGGGGATTTTGTACTGTTGTATCATCCTCAGGCCCCGAAAGGAGTCAGCTCTAAGCTGTTCACTCACTGGAAAGGACCTTATCAGATTATGGAACAGACGGGACCTCTGAACTACAAGATCAGGGGTAGAGGGAAGGTGCAAAGTGTGAATGTAAGAAGGCTGATTAAGTATGATCCCTTCTTACTGGAAGATGAATCCGTTGAGGAGGCGTTAAAACGGATGAAGGACGATTTCAAAGAGGTGCCGCCCATCCACAAGGAGGCTGGCATAGACCAAGACGATGCTTATCGGGCACCGATAGCTGAGAAGGAGGAGAGTGAGGTGGACAGTAAGGAGAAGACTGACCGCATAAGCGCGGTGGGGACTCAGTCCAAGTCTCCGCGAGAGCATAGCGGAAAGAAGGAGAAGATCACAGAGGCGCAGCTAAGGAGAGCGCGGAATGATCTTATCAACGACCAACCGAGGAAGGCGATGAGGTCGATGAGATCAAAGGACGTCCACCAGGAGGAGGAGGGGACGGACACTGACCCAAACGCGGGCAACGTTGAGATTGTCCATGAGCGATGGAAGAAAGGCGATGCGATAGCAACCATCGCATGGGTGAAAAATGTTTTCTATCTGATGAGACCAGCAGAACAACATGTCGCTGATGACACTCTCTCAGACTTATACTTGATGCGGGTCGTGGCGGTCCCACGACAGATGCGTGTCACAAGGACACTCAAAATATAATCAGCCGCAAAGATAGTACAACCGATACTCCAGTTCTGGAGAAGTATGGACCCGGTTGAGGATCCAAAGGCAAGACATTATCTGCCAGTATGTAAAGACGCAAAAAGTCTCGAGACATGGGATGATACAAATACTCCCAGAGACAAGGATTACACTGCGTGGACCATTCAGACACTGCCAACAGGAGTGCTTGATGTCCCTTTTGAATTATCGTGGGCGGAATCCCTAATAAGATCTGGGACATTCTCGAACAGTCAAAGTTCGATCTGACTTTTGTTGGTGGTCCTCCAGGCAAAGAAATCCGCGCCAGACGACGAAGGCAGTGACAAAGAAACTATTTTTCTTTATGCGTCTCAAATAAACTGATTGATTGCCCACGGCGTATCATGATTTGATCATGCATCATCAGTTATCAGTATGAATATTAAAAAGACTCAGTGATATAACTTGGCATTCGATCGCAACATACGAGTGCGAAAGGTCGATCGACGATGATATTTATAAAGATTAACGAAAAATATATTTATGTAAATGGAAGACTATATAAGACCTAATTCTAAACAATTATATAAACAAAAAAATAGAGAGCAAAGGAACAAGAAAGCAAAAGAAAAAATAAAATGTGAATGTGGAGCAGAAGTATTAAGAGCGAATTTATCAAGACATAAAAAAACACACCAATATCAAAATCAATAAATTTTACTTCTATAGGTACCACTATAGCACACTTATCTTTTTATTTTATTCGTTTCTGACTTTGTCATCAACGAACTTTTTTATAAAATATTTCATAATTTTTTTAATAAAAGTTGTCCAAAACTGCGAAAACACAAAAACATTTATACGTTTTCGCATCCTCAGAAAAAACCACGTGATAACATTTTTAGCCGTCTATAGTGCCACCAATTATTAAATATCAAATCGGACTTTATCCGTTTCTATTTCTTTTATATAACATATATATGTAAATGTCAAACCAGATTGATGAAAGAAAACAATTAAGAAAACAGAAGAGAGCAGAGTATGTAAAAGAAAAGAGAAAACAGACTTATGTATATATGTGGAAAGACACTGAAATTTTTTAATAAATACACACGAAAAACGTCAATTCCACAGAGATCACTTCGCAGAAAAACAAGAAATTATGATAGCAGGAAAACTTTGTAAATTAACTATAAGAAGAGATGATAACATAGAAAGATATTTTAAAAATAAAATGTAAAACCATTTAAAGAAATAAATATTATTACTTATATATAATATGTCTTCTATAATGATACAAGCGGACAAAGAAATGAAAGAACTATACAACTTACATTTTCCAGAAGCATTAGCGGACGATAGAAGGATTAAGAAATACACAAAAAGAGAAGTGCTTCAGAGATATAGTAAGGCATTCAAGTTTTGGATTGAACAAAGGAACAAAATATTGGAAGAACCTTCAACCACATTGAATATACATAAATGGCGAATTTGTGAAGAAGCAATAGCACAACTTAAATTAAGTTCTATGATATTATTGAATAAAAAATAAAATGTAAAACCATTTAAAGAAATAAATATTATTACTTATAATATACAAAGATTTTGAAAAAAATCTTTGAGCAAAAAGGTTTTGCGAAACTTTTTATAAGTTTCAATGGGAAGACATAAGAAATATCTTACAACAGATGACAAACGAAAGGCTAACAATGAAAAAGCAACTGCTTATTATCATAAGCATCGTGAAGAAGTAAATACAAGAAGAAAGGAAAAATTGAAAGAACGAAACAGGAAACTTAAAGAGTATGAAGAAATGAAGGCGAGAGGAGCATAAAATAAAAAAACAAAAAAATTATTTTTTGTAATAAATAAATAAAATGAATTTCGTATTAAAGGTAAGAAATTTATATTTATATATATCGGTAAAACAATTTAATTTATTTTATTATTTTTATATCCACACTAATATAAAAGTAAAATATGCCACCACCCTTACCACCAAGACCTACGAAGGAAAATGTAGAACTAGCAAAGGTAAGAGCGAATTTGAGGAAAACTACAACTAGAGAGAGCAAGAAGGAATTCAAAGTAGTTGAGTTAAAATCTAGACGAGATAATAAATCAAATTCTCTCACATATGAACGAGCAGGGTTAGATATAAATTTTTACGATACTGACAAATTAGAGCACGAAGTATTACTCCCTATATTGTTAGATGCGAAAAGAAAAGGGATGACGAGAAATGCCGATGTCAATGTTTCACTTACATATATAACGGAATAAAAAGAATTTAACACCTATTTTAAAAAGAAATCTTTTAATTCTTTTCAAATAAAGGATTATGATGCTTTCATTGAAATGTTAAATGAATTTAACATAGATAATATTCAGGCTTCCGGTTCTGGCTATAACTATGACACAAATACAAACACCCGCGAAAAAGGCAGGAGGAGTAAGAAAGGGAAGAAGAAAAGAAAATGAAGAACCAATTCTTTATGTAAATGGTTTTAATGGGGCCAACTTCGACCACTACTTCATTTTACAAGAATTGATTAGAAGAGGAATTAAACCGAAGTCGTCAAAAGTAAATAACGGATCAATTATCTCTCTGGAGTTTGAAAATATTAAAATGTGGGATATGTGTAAGCACACTCAAGGAACATTAAAGGATAACTTAGAAAATATGAAGTGTGAGACATTAAAAGGAGACTTTAACCACGACGAGGCTACGACATGGGAAACGATGACAGATGAATTAAAAAATAAATGTCTTGAATATCTTAAGTGTGATGTTATGGGGTTGAAAGAATTCTATGACAAGTTAAACTCAGAGATATTTGAAAAACATTCAGTTAATCTAACTTCATATATCTCAACTTCAAGCCTTGCTTTCAATATTTGGAAAAAAAATGATTGACGGAAAGCATGATGTAAGACTTCCAACAATAGAACAAGAAAAAGCCTTTGGAAAAGCAATAATCGGAGCACGGACATACCCGAGTAAAAAGAGATTTATTTCAAATCAATATAATGATTACATAAATGGAAAAATCTCATTTGACGAACTGACTGATTATTTCATTGATGCGGATGTTGTATCACTTTATCCGACGGCGATGCTTAATCTCTTTATGGTCGGACAAATAAAAGAGGCGATAGCACCTTTTAATATTAATAATCTTCCGATCGGTATTTACAATGTTGATTATATATCTCCTAAAAACTTACTTCATTCAAGGGTCGGTCAGCGAGATAGAATGGGATTCGTTGTATTTGCTGTTCTTTCATAAATAAATGGAACACCTCTTATGATTTCAGTTCCTTCAATAAAGCATCCAACACTGGCAATTCTAAGATGTTGGATTTGCGGATTAGCGCCAACGGATAACGAAGCCAAGAATGGTAAAGTAGTATTATTAAGAGATGGAGCAGTTTTGCTGTTAGCATATCGTATAGCATGGACTAGTTGAAATAGCCCCGTGTTCCGATTTTCAATATAAAATGATATCTGACCAAAACCTAAGTATTGGTATTTAATCTGAAATACATTACCCTTACTGAAATCAATGGCTGGTAAGTAATCGCTTCCATCTGCTTTATCTACATTGTATTGACTTTGTTTAACATCGGTAATGACATTGGAGTTGTTTAATTGGTATATTTTCATTACACCATTTTCTCTTGAGAAGAAAAATCCGTCCGTCAAGAAGGAATCACCAATACCTACATAAGATGAATATCCGCCTGCTTCATTTGTATTCCACAAAGCAGTAAATCTGACACATACACCCATACCAGCACGATATTTAATTTTCTTTTTTGTTTCAATAAATAATCTTGAACCTCCAACAGCCTGTGTTGTTAGATATGCCATAGCACTCTTTTGCTCTAATGTAGCATTAGTAGTGCTTGTGTTCCACTTAGAGGTATTTACATTATACATAAATGTTTCTTGTATAATCGGTGTGTATTGTGATGTTGCTAATTCACCAAATGCTGTTGTTTCAACATTAGTCTCAAGATAACCATCATGCCATACTTTTACATTTACGAAATCTCCGTCTGGATTTTGTGTGATTAAGTTTCTCTGATGAGTAGTCATTGTTTATGTAAACAAAAAAATATATTTTTTATTTTTATTATTCTTTTTATTTTTCTTTCTAAATCATAAGGATTTCAATTCCCTTAACAAGCACACTTCGTTGAAGAATGGCAAAAGTGTAATGGTTAAGATTATTTCCAGCAGTAGTTGAAACGAACTCATATCTCCTCTCGGTGTCAAGGCTCAGACCACTCACCTCATACCCGTCGGTATCCTTATCGCACAGCGGGCGGTTATTGTCCCAAGTATCCACATGAAACCAGTTGTAATGATAGACATCGCTGTTTAGGATGGCACTTCCCTTCAACTTATCCTTCAAAATCATATAGTCCTCATTCTCAGAGGTGTCAATGTCAAATTGTTGAAGACGAGAGCCATCCAGAGTTGTATAATATGAAATAATCTTTGCATCCGCTCTGTTATCGTTGTCAAAAGCGGTATTTTTATTTTCATCGTTGTGGAACGCAGAAGTATAAATTCTTCTAATTCTCTCACCCTGTGAGCGGTTCATTTTTACTACGAAATTTTGGTTCGCTGTTTGTAGGGTCTGCTTCCAAGAGATAGGGTATTCAATCTTAAACGGAAAACCTTCTCCCGCAATCTTCTGCTGAACGCCAAGGACGACATTTGGGTCAGTCTCTACGGCAAGAAACAGATTCAAGTTTGAAATAGTTGCACCAACAGCCACCTGTGCAGCACCAGTAGAAATACTACTTGCATCAGTTCCATAGAAAGTAGAGAGGTTAGTACCCTCCCATACAATTCGCAAATCCAAAATTTCATTAAAACCAATAGTCTTATCTAGTTCAAAAATAGTTCCAAAAATCATACCCAACGGAAGTTTAACTTTAATGACAGGGTCGGCGTGACCATTAGTTCCTCCTTCAAAATACTTAGCCTCCTCAAAAGGAACATTAACAAGGCTATAATTTCCAGCAGTGCTATCGGCGAGAGCAGTATCATTATGACGGCGGGCATTAACAAGTGGCACTTTGTAATAACCTTGAACTGCAGCAACCACTCCAGCAGTATTGGCTGCATCAGTAATTGCCTTTCTTTCCGCTACACTTCCTATCTCAACTTTTCCAGCATTACACTTTTGAAGCATAGCCCCGCTAGATACACCCGCCCCGTGGTTTTCAAGTGCCATAAATTTTTCATATTTAATTTCAGGCTTCCAAATCATCTTAGTGTAATTGCCCACGTGTTGAAGATTGCACAAATATTGACCGCTTCGGCTTCGCAGTTCAATTCTTTGTATCATAGGCAAGCAATCCATAAACATACGATTATAACCAGCAGATGCGGTAGGGGTGTAAGTAAATCGCAACACCGACCTCGCAAGGTTCAAAGGACGAGTAGGGATTTCAAAGGTGCTTTCATTTCCACCCGCAGTGGTGAGAACAACATCAGCCGACCCTTCACGGGCAGTAAGTTTGTTCAATTCATACTTACCCGTGAGCAGTTCCTTAGTCTGATGGACTAGTTCTCCTCCATATTGGACAGGCATTTTTTTGTTTTGTTTTTGAAGTAGTGTAAATTAACTAATTCACCAGAATATATTTATAGAAAAAAATAAATAATTCTAAAATTAATTGATATTTTATTCTGACTTCGTCATCATAAAACATCGTAAAAAAATAATTAATGGTTGTCGATGTTTGAGAATAAGCGAGAGTGCGTAGCACGAAGCGCAATTCTCAAATATCATCGGGATTTCAACAAATTGAAGAAAGAGTTGAATAAATTAAAATAATTAGTTTCACGATAAACAAGCAATGTCATAACTATTCCCAAACCATTAAGATGTATTGCTTGGTCATTTTCGTCTGTCAAGTAAAACCTGAATACATTGTTTGAACTCGCAGATAATGTCTTCCCGTATTCGCTTCCAGAGCCGTCATAAATGACAGAACCAAAAGGAATTTCGTTGGCTGTGTATATTTCTTGAAGCACATGATTATCACCTTCATTCACCAAATCCGATTGAAGATACAGAGTTTTTTCAACAGTTAAAATAATTACATTTGGCGATTTAATAAAATCATTAGCAAAGAAATATGTTGAATTTCTATCAAAACCCATTACCTCATGAATACGTGTATCAGCATCAAATATAAACCGCGGTTGAATACCTCCGTTATTTAAAACACTGAATGTTAATTTGTCATCCTCCGCTTCTGTGTTTGTATTGTTGCTTGAGACAACATAAGTATAGTCATTCGGACTTTCTGTCGTCAGTACCTCGGCCAGTTATTTTTTCAGTTGTTCATTGTGTAGTTTCCCTCAGGTATTGTAATTAAAGCCTCATACCCGTCTTCGGATAATGTAAAAGTATTATATGGTGAAGCCACATAGTAATACGATTTCGGAATGTAAATATGAAGAATTTTACAATGTGTGGGATTGTCTAGCCCCTTCATATTGACTTCGTGTGTAAAGTCGCTGTCTGTTCCCGTTATTCTATTTTTACTATTTATGTAATAGATACCAGAACTTCTTCCACCCTTATAGTCCATGATATATTATTATAGATAAATATCTTTTTACAAAAAGGTGTCAAAGCCATACCCATTCTGTGCTTTTAATTTTTTTGCTTCTTCTTTTAAGTCTGTGTAGCCACTGGCAAATTTAAATTTAATACCTTTTGCTCGCTCCATTAAAAACCTCATACTATGCCAACCGCACGTGTCTGAGGTGTTTGATTGTTGTTTTACTTGATTAACCTTCATTAATAAATAACTATCTGGATGACTTTTGTCTATTAGTTGCTTCATTTGTTGTTGAAATTCTTCAGTTGGCTTGTAAAGTGCTAAAGGGTCATACACTTCAACACTCCTGTCTTTATCTAGACTTATCCATAGTACGGCTATCCAATGAGACCCTGCTTGCTTGTGATTGTCCAAATTCATAATAAATCCGTATCGCTTTCTGCTTCCGGGTTTCAACTTATAGATTTCATCACTGGCTATTGCTCCGAGATACCATCCATATTTTTTCATTATATCATCTATTTCATTAGTCATTAAACCGCGACCCTCACCCTGTTGTTCCTCTGGTTGCTGTGGCTCCTCTAGCTGTGGCTCTGATTGCTGTTGCTCTGGTAGCTGTTGCTCTGGTTGCTGTGGCTGTGGTTGCTGTGGTTGCTCTGGCGTCTCCGCGACGCTCGGGGGTATGGTAGGGGGTGAAACCCCTCCAGTTGCTCATTTCTATATTTATTTATAAGAGCATTAACATAATCTTTTTTTCTCATTGAATGAACCCATTCTTTTCGTGATAAATACTTTTTAATGTTTTTTACGGAAAACACTTTATTAATCAAATCTTCTAAACCACTTCCCGTTTGTAATCCCAAATATTCTGCGAGTTTCTTTTTTACTTCGTCCTTCTTTTGTCCAACATCTATTTTATGTTCTACAATTTTGTCTATTATCCATGATGCCCTTTGGTTCCAACCTTTAACATCGTGGCCTTCATTTTTAAGTTTATCCCTTAATGCTTCACCAAGAATTTTAATGGTAAGTTTTTTCTCAACATTACTATTTGACAATCCATTCTTCAACATTGCTTTGTATTTAGCCTCCTCTAGTTGGTTTCCTATATTTTTATTTAATGCTTCTTGTGCTCCTAGCATTTTTTTCATATCATCTATTGTTATTTGTTGCTTTTGAAAATCTTTTATTCTTTCTGCTATACTTTGTATTTTACTAGGATCCCAATTATCTATATCTGCTTGAGTAAAAACTCCAGAATTTATGATTAATTTTTATAGTCTTCAAATTCTTTATTTAGTTTAACTTTTACCTCTGGCTGTGCCTGTTGTTCTTGTGGTGGCATAATATATTGATATTGTGGTGGCGGTGGTAATGCTTGTATCCTATTTTTTCTATATTCTTCATATTTTACATCATCTATGAGTTTTTGCTCCCTTCTTAGTTCTCTGGCTTTTTGTTCTTGTCGTTCCTTGATATCGGATAGTTCATTGCGGTGTATCCTTGCTAACTCATCCTGCCTTTCCTTAGCATCTGCTATGTCTTTTCTTTCTGGCCTCTTCTTTTCTTCTTCAGCATCAACTCGTGCTTTTTTCTCTTTTTGGTCTATCTCATCAATCTTTTCGTATTTCTCCTTTCTGAGTTTATCTAAGTGGTCATTAATGGCTGTTCTCGTATTTTATTCAATCTCCGACAAACTCTGGACTTTTCGCAAGTCTTCCTTCTTTGTTTTTTTCTTTGCTTTTGGTCTGCTCAAGTATTTCATAAAAAGTTTAACAATTTGAAGTGTGCTCATATCATTTGTCTTTTTACCGAAATTAAGATAATATTTTTTACCCTTCTGGATAATATATGGTTTTCCGCTCTTATTTCTATAAACCCGCGGCGGACGGAATTTTTTTTTTAAGAAAAATAATGGTCGTCGATGTTTTGTGATGACGAAGTCAGAACAAAATATCTTTAAAATTTAAGGGCACCACGGCCAGATTGTTTTTTCCCATATCCGAGTTTTGATGCTACAGCACTAACACTGCCAGCGTAAGGTACCCCGACGCTACTTAATGCTCCCGCAGTCCTAGAGATTAACTTATTATTGCGAAGAAATTTATCAACAGCAAAGGCCGTTTTCCCAACTTTTTGCCAGTTAATTTTACCGCCAGCCTGTCCCTTGCCTCCTTGCTTCTTCTTGCGACCAGTCTTCTTTTTGCCTCCAGCCATTGTGCTTGAGTTAATTGTTCGTTTGCCGATTGTTGGAATGACTTCAACACGAGTTGTCTTCACTACCATTATAATAGAAAGATTTAAAAAATCTTTCAGCAAAAAATTAAAAAATAATTATATAAAAATATTATAAAAATTTTAATGAGAAATTCTTCAGTAATTGATCATCAACACTTGAGATATAAAGAAAATTAAATCTCTCCTTTGTAGCCTCGTGATATTTTTGGAGAAAATAATCAAAATCAAAAGATAAGTCTAAGTGTTTATACACGAGTTCCATTTTATCCTGAGACTGGCCCGGAAAGATTAACAAATAATCTAACTGCTGAATTGCTTCTCATAAAGGTCCATGCGGTATACTCGTGCGGATTTTAATTTCAAGGTCAGTGTGATGATTCCCGTGATGACCGTCCGGCTACCCACTCCCTTCAGAGTGCCAGTCGAATTTTTCATATTTACGTCCACCCAGTCCCGGTATCGATTTAAAAACTTCCGGCCGACAACATTAATATTCGCCATCGTCATTACCTACTTTTAATATTGTCGTCAATGTTTCACAATAAAGTTCCGTATAACACAGAGCATCGGGCCTGTGTATTGGCTGCGAGAACAAGAACTTTACGTTCCTAATTTTGGAGTCTTGTCTCTAAGTTTTTCAACTCCTCCTTCTTCTCCTCCTGCTTCACCTCATTAACATTTTTATTACTCTGCGGTACTGGTGCGTTTACTATTTGAGCGACATTGTCTTGTGGTACTTGAGTACACACATTGTCTTTTTGCTCGCCACCCGCCGCGATCGTAGACATTGAGTCTGTTCGTGGTTGTTTGCTTGGTCGAGGCGATACATCTGCCATTGGCCTCCTCGCCTCCATCGCAAGTCTCGCCTTCCTATTTGCATCAGTTATCACTGGTAACCATGATGTATGAACGGGTATGAGACTACCTTGGGGCTGCAGTCTCTGTGTACCCACATCTTTGTATTCAGATTGAGGAAGCGTTGGCCCAGTCTGCACAACAGCATTAGAAAGCACTGTGACTTTAGAGTTAAACTTCTCAGTCTTCTCCTTCCTCTTTTCTTCCCCCTCCAGTCATTCCACCACCTCGAAACGATTACCTTGAGTAGTGTCCGGGTGGGATGACGTATCGGTCTCCGAGGCAGTGTTGTAGGCCTGAGCTCGACCGAAATTTGGGTTGAAGCTTGCCCATGAGCCTCCTCCTCCTCTGGGGGGGGCTGGAGCTCGAACAGCTCTCCCTCCATAAGGGGTATATCCCCGACCTCCTCCTCTTCCTCTGAGGGGTTCCTTGCCACCTCGAGGCTCCTCTCCATGTTCCTCCTCCTCGTCCTCCTCCTGCTCCTGCTCCTCCTCCTCATCCTCCTGCTCCTGCTCCTCCTCCTCGTCCTCTTTGAGAAGCCTTTAAATTCTTTTGTCTCTCCCTTTCCTCCTTCTTCTCCTTCATCCTCTTCATGTAGGTGATGATTGCCTCTCGTAACTCCTCATCATCACACATATTGGCATACCAACCTTCGTTCGCAGCGGCTATCCGAAGCATGTTGAAAAGGCCCGGTTCCTTGCCTTCCGTCCTGCTCAGAAAATTTGCACTGCTGTTGGGTTTTGCCTATCATGATTGAAAGAGCAGTCTCTGTTCTCCATCTGTGCCTTACACTGCAAGCCCGCGAACCACCTCCAACATGCGGTCTTCAGGTCTGGCTCTCTCTGTCTCTTCCAAGCTCGGCAACTCTGCTTGTGTACGTGGCTTGTGCGCCAACAGGTACACCGCCTGCCTGTGCCGTATGTGCCTCCGTGAGCGAGTCCATGTTTGAGCATGCACTCATCACTTCTTGAAACAGTGCTGACGGAGCAACGCTTTGAACCGTATTTTCGAACACGTGTGTCTCGAGGAAGTTCTTGGACTTCGCTGAGCTAAACGTCGAGCATTGTTGTATTAGCTGAGTAAGCTTACTCGGGTTAACTGTGTGTAACGCCGAGAAGAAATAGAGGATGATCGACTTGCGGCCATAGAATAGCCCATAGGATGAAACTACCTCCGTAAGGGTCGCCGCCAAGCCAACAGCACTCCTCAAACTCATCGCCACTGTCTCAAAGATTTCAAATCCTATGAGAGTACCAGTGCAGAGATGCTGGTATCCATGAGATTGAAAATATGAAATGAGTGTGGCCACCGCCAGTTCACACTGAGCGTCTAGGCCTGTTGCATTGTTTCTCTTAATCTCCTCCTTCTTTCTCAAAAACTTGTACTGTGTCAGATCGAATCCCTCCGAGACTAGAGATTGGTCAAAAGCAGTAACAAGGGCCTCGTATTCCTGCGTTTCGTCGCAAGGAAAGGCCTTCATGCAGGCATTGATCTCTTTGAGCTTGCTCAAAAGCGAAGCATCAGAGTCTTTGTCTGAGCTCGTCTTGGCATATAGCATGAGACTTGCCACTCCTCCTTTCTTCCCCTTGAAGGCATTTATGATATTTTGTCTGTCCTTCTTCTCCGTGTTTGTGACCACCACCGTAGTTGAGCCCGAGGGTGCAGGGGCTGGTGGGGCAGAGCTGGTGGGGTCAAATATGTCGGAGGGTGTGTCTTTGCACCACTCACTTTTGCTTTCATTCTTTCCAGTCTCATCGTCTTCTCGAACTCCTCATTCTCTTTCGCCTTCTTCTTCTCAGATATCACCAGCTTTTGAGCATGAGTGATAAAGGCCACCAATTCAGAAGCAGATCTGAGAAAATTATATTTCTCCACATATTGGTCAACACCTGCTTTGTTGGCGACCGGTGGTGCGTTACTAAGTGATTTAAGGACAGAGTGATCCTTGGTAGGAATCCATCTCTTCCATGCCTCCTTGTGCAGTAACGCACCCATCAACAGTCTGATCTTGGTCAGAACTCTGTCGGTCTTCTAACTCATCAATCACAGGATGAGTTTCTCCTGCTGCCTTAATGCTTTTTTCCATCTCTGCCTTCCCCTCCTCCAAGGCCTTCATTTCCATCGTAAAAAAATGAAATATGCCACTCGAGTTTTTCGAACCCAGATTGGTCTTCATTTTTGTTACATCGACTGCCTCCTGACCAGTCGCGAGGAATCTGGCCGTTGCTCTTGGGTTTGTGTACTGGAGGTAACCCTCACATCGTGGGCCGTATGTACGTTCCCAAATCAGGGTTTGAGTGTACACCCCAAAGATAGCATCGAGTAATTCAAGGTGGGTGTGTGTGTCCCCAAACTTGATATGCTGTATCTTCTTTCTCTCTTCTGGATCAGAGACCAGTTTGCCGAGGAGCTGTGCTGTGTTTGATAATAGGATATAGACATCCTTTTTAGCACGACTTTTCTCTCTTCTTTGATCCTGAGGGATCCACACATAGGTGTCCTTCTCTACCCCCATCTTGTTATCAAACTCTTCTCTAGTGAGGTCATAGTGGTCTTGCACCCACTGTTGTTCCTCCACTGTGATCTCCTCTCCATCACTATGAATCAAGTCGATCATTTTTCGTCCTCCTCCTCCCGTGTAGGCAGGTGGTAAGGGATTACCATATGCTCCTCCTCCTCCTCCCGTCTCTTCTTGTTCAAATTCTCCTTCATCTTCGTCTCCTCCATATCTTCCTTCATCATCCCAGCCCTCTTCTACTCCTCCTCCTACTCCTTCATCTCCTCCTCCTCCTTCATTCAATCCTCCTCCTCCTCCTTCATTCAATCCTCATCCTCCTCCTCCTCCTGCTTCTTCTTCTTCTCTTCTTTGATCTGCCTCCGAGAATTCACTCACTTCGGCGGTCTCTGTCGACATGATGTCGTAGTAGTGATCAACAGGATGACAGTGTCAGCTCCTATCTTTGGTTTTTGTTCGTTTGTGTTCTGTTCCTCCTTCAGTCGATTGACTAGTGAAGAGAGAAACTAATAGAGAGGGTAGGATAAGATTCCCTGTCCTCTATGAAACACTGTTTGTATGTTTGTTTTTGTTTGAGAAAAATAGTCTTTGAGACTTTCTCCGATTTCTTGTTCCCCTTACTTAGATTACTTTCTCCTCCTTCTTTTCTATATTGTATCTAGTATGAGGCACTTGGACCTACACACAGATAGTAATAGAGAAGCTAGAAAAGCTCTCCTTGAGAAGTCGAGAGTCGGTCGGATAGGTTCTCAGACCTACCTTTAGAAAAACGATCAGAGAGTTGCAAAAATACTCTGACGTGTGTGTGAGATAATGCAGATAAATGCACAAACTAGAAGGGTAGAGTGTTGTGCTCCTGTCCCTATGCTTGTTTGTGTTTTGTGTTTGTTCCTTCACTCTTCTGTCCACCTCCTTCTTCTTGGTCTCTGTGTGAGAACAGCAAGAACGACAGAGAGTTGTATCTGATGTCTCCTTGTGAGCACACAGATATGGATTGGGCTAGAGGGTACGAGACACCTGCTTGAGACCAATCAAATTATTTGTTTTGTGAAAGAGTTATGAGGGAGCTGTGTTGGAGTATTTGTTTTCGTCTGACGTCCCCGTGTGAGACAGGTCAGTGAAAATTCACTCTGTTGCCTGTGTGGCAAAGCAGAAAGAAATCACCCTAGTGATGTGGACTCCAAATGTAATGTCCCCAACGATAGCTCGTAAAAAGTCGGTAATACGACCAAACACAGTCCTCAAAAGATGAGAATGATGTCTCGTTATATCAGCTCAGTGAAGCCAAAAAGGAAAACGGCAACAGACCAGGAATAAAATGGCATCAGGTCCAATCCGGACAAATAATACTGAAAAACAAGCTGGTGCACCTGTCACCAGGAAAAGTACTTTTTACCTGCTATCCGGGGGGTGATGCCTACAATATATTCCTGTCTAAAAAGTGTAACGGCCACTTCTAGTAATATTATCGTTACCCGGTTAAGAGGGTTATTAATATTAACTGCCTCTTATTGTGTCTGGATTGACAGGGGTATATTAAAGTAGCATATATTTACCTTTCTGCGCCTACAATCCGCAATTTTACTGAGCCCACCTGTCAGAAGTTTTAGCCCACCTGTCAAAAATTTTCAACTGAATAGCTAAGTCAGCAGTTGAACGAAAAAACTTGACCAGTGTAATGCCCCCAACGATAGCTCGTAGAAAGTCGGTAATACAACCAAACACAGTCCTCAAGAATGAGAATGATGTCTCGTTGTATTAGCTCAGTGAAGCCAAAAAAGGAAAACGGCAACAGACCAGGAATAAAATGGCATCAGGTCCAATCCGGACAAATAATACTGAAAAACAAGCTGGTGCACCTGTCACCAGGAAAAGGTACTTTTACCGGCTATCCGGGGGGTGATGCCTACAGTACCCCCTCCCGATTTTATGACGGAAATAGCATTTTCGTCATACACCTTCTGATTTCTTTCTGCAAATAGTATGCGCTATGGAGTCATGCCACACAGCGCATCGACCCACGGATAGACGCTAAAAGACGATAAATATATCCTCATACGGCACGTCAAAGCGGATTCTCTAGCCGTTCTTATAAATTTTGAACTCCTTTCCCTCAATCTCTTTTTTTTTTTTTTTTTTCCCGGCAGTATGTCAAGAACAAACGTACTATGAATAAAAAATACAAGCAACGTGGTGCTGTAGTACAATTCCCCCTTTGATCTCCTTCTTCTTCTTATCATTATCATCATTATTATTACTATTATTATTAATGGAGGCACATGTCCAGGATCTGGATCTGATGCTATAGTCTGAGGAAGCCTATTACTATTATTATTATTATTATTATTATTATTATTATTATTATTATTATTATTATTATTATTATTATTATTAGGGAGTACATAGGCCATCGGTCCTTTCCATGGGCTGATTGGTATAAAGCTCCTAGAGTAATGTTCTATGCCGTCACTTCCTTTATTCCACCGATTGGTGTGGAGACTTTCCTTATGGAATGGAGGACTGGATGCACATGGCCTTTTGGCTCAGCAATTGGCAGGAGATACACTATTATTATTATTATTATTATTATTATTATTATTATTATTATTATTATTATTATTATTATTATTCACAGGGAGATCGTAAGTACATAGTCTTTTTTAATGACACACCCTTGTATAAGGCGGATATCCTATGATATAGTATTAGGGGGCCAGTCCTAATAGCTATATCCGAAGTCGAGGTGTATGTACCCGACCCTGCGATATACCGACACAAGTAGAGATTGACCGTGCTCAGGTACGACAGTATATAATCTATCGTAGGTATGTATGTATGTATGTATGTGTGTATGTATGCATGTGTAAGTAAGTAAGTAAGTAAGTATGTCTGTATGTATGTATGTATGTATGTACATATGTATGTATGTATGTATGTATGTATGCATGCATGTATGCATGTATGTATGTATGTAATGTATGCCATGTATGTAATGTATGTTATGTATGTATGTATGTATGTATGTATGTATGTATGTATGTATGCATGCATGTATGCATGTATGTATGTATGTATGTATGCATGCATGTATGTATGCATGTATGTATGTATGTATGTATGTATGTATGCATATATGTATGCATGTATGTATGCATGTATGTATGCATGTATGTATGTATGTATGCATGTATGCATGCATGTATGCATGTATGTATGCATGCATGTATGTATGTATGTATGTATGTATGTAGCATGTGTGTGTATGTGTGTATGTATGTATCACATGTGTATGTATGTATCACATGTGTATGTATGTATGTATGTATGTATACATTTGTGAGTATGTATGTATGTATGTATGTATTTTGTAATGCCCCCAACGATAGCTCGTAGAAAGTCGGTAATACAACCAAACACAGTCCTCAAGAATGAGAATGATGTCTCGTTGTATTAGCTCAGTGAAGCCAAAAAAGGAAAACGGCAACAGACCAGGAATAAAATGGCATCAGGTCCAATCCGGACAAATAATACTGAAAAACAAGCTGGTGCACCTGTCACCAGGAAAAGGTACTTTTACCGGCTATCCGGGGGGTGATGCCTACAGTACCCCCTCCCGATTTTATGACGGAAATAGCATTTTCGTCATACACCTTCTGATTTCTTTCTGCAAATAGTATGCGCTATGGAGTCATGCCACACAGCGCATCGACCCACGGATAGACGCTAAAAGACGATAAATATATCCTCATACGGCACGTCAAAGCGGATTCTCTAGCCGTTCTTATAAATTTTGAACTCCTTTCCCTCAATCTCTTTTTTTTTTTTTTTTCCCGGCAGTATGTCAAGAACAAAGGTACTATTAATAAAAAATACAAGCAACGTGGTGCTGTAGTACAATTCCCCCTTTGATCTCCTTCTTCTTCTTATCATTATCATTATTATCATTATCATTATTATTACTATTATTATTAATGGAGGCACATGTCCAGGATCTGGATCTGATGCTATAGTCTGAGGAAGCCTATTATTATTATTATTATTCACAGGGAGATCGTAAGTACATTGTCTTTTTTAATGACATACCCTTGTATAAGGCGGATATCCTATGATATAGTATTAGGGGGCCAGTCCTAATAGCTATATCCGAAGTCGAGGTGTATGTACCCGACCCTGCGATATACCTTCACAAGTAGAGATTGACCGTGCTCAGGTACGACAGTATATGATCTATCGTAAAAAATAATTTAATGAAAGTTTCAGAGAACATTTTATTTTCGAGAACATCATCCCAGGACTTGGAAAGGGTCATACCCGGGAACACCATCGCTCAATACACTAGCGATCCCCGTATACGGTGTAGTATCATCGTCGATCGACCTTTCGCACTCGTATGTTGCGATCGAATGCCAAGTTATATCACTGAGTCTTTTTAATATTCATATTGATAACTGATGATGCATGATCAAATCATGATACGCCGTGGGCAATCAACCAGTTTGTTTGAGACGCATAAAGAAAAATAATTTCTTTGTCACTGCCTTTGTCGTCTGGCGCGGATTTCTTTGCCTGGTGGAGGACCACCAACAAAAGTCAGATCGAACTTTGACTGTTCGAGAATGTCCCAGATCTTATTAGGGATTCCGCCCAACGATAATTCAAAAGGGACATCAAGCACTCCTGTTGGCAGTGTCTGAATGGTCCACGCAGTGTAATCCTTGTCTCTGGGAGTATTTGTATCATCCCATGTCTCGAGACTTTTTGCGTCTTTATATACTGGCAGATAATGTCTTGCCTTTGGATCCTCAACCGGGTCCATACTTCTCCAGAACTGGAGTATCGGTTGTACTATCTTTGCGGCTGATGATATTTTGAGTGTCCTTGTGACACGCATCTGTCGTGGGACCGCCACGACCCGCATCAAGTATAAGTCTGAGAGAGTGTCATCAGCGACATGTTGTTCTGCTGGTCTCATCAGATAGAAAACATTTTTCACCCATGCGATGGTTGCTATCGCATCGCCTTTCTTCCATCGCTCATGGACAATCTCAACGTTGCCCGCGTTTGGGTCAGTGTCCGTCCCCTCCTCCTTCTGGTGGACGTCCTTTGATCCCATCGACCTCATCGCCTTCCTCGGTTGGTCGTTGATAAGATCATTCCGCGCTCTCCTTCCTAGCTGCTCCTCTGTGATCTTCTCCTCCTTTGCGCTGTGCTCTCGCGGAGACTTGGACTGAGTCCCCACCGCGCTTATGCGGTCAGTCTTCTCCTTGCTGTCCACCTCACTCTCCTCCTTCTCAGCTATCGGTACCCGATAAGCATCGTCTTGGTCTATGCCAGCCTCCTTGTGGATGGGCGGCACCTCTTTGAAATCGTCCTTCATCTGTTTTAACGCCTCCTCAACGGATTCATCTTCCAGTAAGAAGGGATCATACTTAATCAGCCTTCTTACATTCACAATTTGCACCTTCCCTCTACCCCTGATCTTGTAATTCAGAGGTCCCGTCTGTTCCATAATCTGATAAGGTCCTTTCCAGTGAGTGAACAGCTTAGAGCTGACTCCTTTCGGGGCCTGAGGATGATACAACAGTACAATATCCCCAACCTGAAACTTGATCTGATCCAAGTGCGCTTGTCGCACCCCTTCAGCATCAGTCTTTCGGCACTCCGCCTCTCTATGCGCCCTGACTATTTGTTCCGCCTCCATCTTCACTCTAAGTCTCATCCCAAACAACTCATCCGCATCCGCCCAAGTGTCTTTTGGGTGAAGGAGCGAAGTCGGGATATCAGGCTCACGCCCATATACTAACTGATATGGCGAGATTGAGCTCTTCGAGCCTCCTAACGCCGTAGAGGGTAGACAGTTCATTGCAAACGCAAATGATGGTGCTGCCTCGACCCATGCTCTTTGATTCTCCTTCTTCGTGCAATACATCTTTAGCGAGGCTTTGAGGGGTCTGTGTACCCGCTCGATTTTCCCATTTGCTCGCGGGTTATAGGCAGTAACATATTGCCAGTTCATCCCGTAATACTTAAATAGTTTGTCGATGACCTCGTTATTAAAGTCCGAGCCTCGATCAGAACATATCTTTCTTGGTACTCCGATCTGTGAGATGATCCTATCGATCAGCGCCTCGGCCGTCGTCTTGCCGGTAACGTCTTTGACAGGGATGATCCACACATAGTTGGTGGCTCTGTCAATAGCCGTGAGGAGGTATTTGTAACCATCCTTCGATTCTGGGAAAGGTCCCACATGATCAATGTGTATAAACTCAAACATCGCCGCATGAAGAGGAAATTCGCCAATCAGGCCGAAATTTGCCTTCAGTGGTGTTTTGTTTATCTTGCACGGGATGCATGCATCCACCGCCTGATCTATCTCCTCTTTCATCTTCTTCCACCAGAATCGCCTCGCTGCGAACATGTGAGTTCGTTGTCGACCCGGATGCGCCAAAAGTGGGCAATTGTGGGCTGCGACAAATATAAATCGTCTCAGACTCTCCGGTACCCAAAGGGTCCATTTGTCCGGCTGTGACGCATAGCGACCGTGAAGGCCCTTGTACCACAGTAGACCATCTCTCCATCCCATCTCCTTCATCTGATCTTTGATCGCTTTTGTCATCCGTAGCTCATCCGGGTTCTGATATAAACGTATGAGTTCCTTAAACTCCGGATCTTGAGCCTGTTGTTGCCTCCATGCGGTAGGCGAGGCTTTATGGATAGTACCATCTTCTAGCCGTACCCCGATTCTTTCCGGGTCATCGTCTAGGTCACTTCTCCGCTCTTGAGGAGGCTCCGCATAAACTTCCTGCGTCTCCTCTTCCTCTCTTATGTTCGCCTTCGCATTCTCATATACCTCATAGGACCACTCAGCGTCCTCCTGGGTATGTAGCTCACAACATATCCCGTGATCCGGGCCTTGCGGACTGTACCGTAGACCTATGCGGTCATATCGGACTCCACTCGCCATCTCCATCGCCTCAATGTGGCTGACCTCATACACCTTGTCAGTGGACAAGTCTTCCATCTCCACCGTGGACACCAACGCCGATACTTCTGAGTTAAACTCTAGCCTATGGACAAAGTAAGAACACACATGGGCTGGAAGCCTAGAGGTTCTTGCATCTGCGAAATTTTCGATAATAACAAACCTAAATGCAACGAAGTTTATCAATGCACAAGATGCCACGCTTCTATGCCACTAAAATGCCATCAAAAACTCAGAGTGTAATAGTGAGTACATAAACATAATGCTCTCTCTCTCTCTCACATACACACACACACTTACACGCACACACAAACTCTCTCTCTCTCTCTCTCTCTCTCTCTCTCACACACACACACACACATACACACGCACACACATACACACACACACACACAAAAACACACACAAAAACACACAGAAAAACACACACAAAAACACAACAAACACACAAAACACACAATCTTTCTCTTTCTCTCTCTCTGTCTCCCTCTCTCTCTCTCTCTCTCTCTCTCTCTCTCTCTCTCTCTCTCCCTACCACCTTCTCCTTCTGTATGTATGTATGTATGTACGCGTACGTATGTATGTATGTATGTATGTGCACATGTATGTATGTATGTATGTATGTATGTATGCATGTATGCATGTATGTATGTATGTTCGTATGTATGCGTGTGTATGTGTGTGTATGTATGCATGTGTGTATGCATGTAAGTATGTATGGTACATGAATGAAAATATGTATGTATGTGTGTATGTATGTATGTATGTATGCATGTATGAATGTATGTATGAATGTATGTATGTATGTATGTATGTATGCATGTATGTATGTATGCATGTTGTATGTATGTATGTATGTAAGTATGCATGTATGCATGTATGTATGTATGTATGTATGTATGTATGTATGTTTGTGTGTACATATGTATGTATGTATGTATGTATGTATGCATGTATGTATGTATGTATGTATGTATGTAATGTATGTATGTAATGTATGTATGTAATGTATGTATGTATTTATGTATGTGGCAATTTATGTACGTATGTATGTATGTGTGTATGTGTGTATGTATGTATGAATGTATGAATGTATGTATGTATGTATGTATGTATGCATGTATGTATGCATGTATGCATGTAGGTATGTATGTATGTAGGTATGCATGTATGCATGTATGCATGTATGCATGTATGTATGTATGTATGTATGTATGTATATCATGCGCTCAAAGATCTTATTTATAAAGACCCGAAAGACGGAGGACTGGTGTTAACGATGCCCGACTTTACGAAACAATTCGTAGTCGATACAGACGCATCTAAGTTTGCGATTGGGGCTGTATTACAACAAGAGGATGAGGAGAAGAAATTACGCCCAATCATATTTATTAGTAGAAAGTTGTGTGCGGCGGAGAGAAACTATTGCACAAGGCAAAGAGAGGCGTTAGCGGTGGTGTGGGCCCCAAGAGGCTCAGAGAGTATTTGTGGGGAGGACCTCAATTTACTGTCAGAACTGATCATCATAACCTGTTATGGTTGATGAATCATGAACAAACTGGACGGCTGGCGCGGTGGCAAGCGTTCTTGTCTTGTTTCGATTTTACAATGGTCCATCTACCGGGAAAGCGAAATGTGGTCGCTGATAGCCTCTCTAGGCTAGAGTTTAACTCAGAAGTATCGGCGTTGGTGTCCACGGTGGAGATGGAAGACTTGTCCACTGACAAGGTGTATGAGGTCAGCCACATTGAGGCGATGGAGACGGCGAGTGGAGTCCGATATGACCGCACAGGTCTACGGTACAGTCCGCAAGGCCCGGATCACGGGATATGTTGTGAGCTACATACCCAGGAGGACGCTGAGTGGTTATGAGGTATATGAGAATGCGAAGGCGAACATAAGAGAGGAAGAGGAGACGCAGGAAGTTTATGCGGAGCCTCCTCAAGAGCGGAGAAGTGACCTAGACGATGACCCGGAAAGAATCGGGGTACGGCTAGAAGATGGTACTATCCATATAGCCTCGCCTACCGCATGGAGGCAACAACAGGCTCAAGATCCGGAGTTTAAGGAACTCATACAGTTATATCAGAACCCGGATGAGCTGAAGATGACGAAAGCGATCAAAGATAAGATGAAGGAGATGGGATGGAGAGATGGTCTACTGTGGTACAAGGGCCTTCGCGGTCGCTATGCGTCACAGCCGGACAAATGGACCCTTTGGTACCGGAGAGTCTGAGACTCGGAGACCGATACGTCATCCTACCCGGACACTACTCAAGGTAATCGTTTCGAGTTGGTGGAATGACTGGAGGGGGAAGAAGAGAGGAAGGCGAAGACTGTGAAGTTTAACTCTAAAGTCACAGTGCTTTCTAATGCTGTTGTGCAGACTGGGCCAACGCTTCCTCAATCTGAATGCAAAGATGTGGGTACACAGAGACTGCAGCCCCAAGGTAGTCTCATACCCGTTCATACATCACGGTTACCAGTGATAATTGATGCAAATAGGAAGGCGAGACTTGCGATGGAGGCGAGGAGGCCAATGGCAGACGTATCGCCTCGACCAAGCAAACAACCACGAACAGACTCAATGTCTACGATCGCGGCGGGTGGCGAGCAAAAAGACAATGTGTGTACTCAAGTACCACAAGACAATGTCGCTCAAATAGTAAACGCACCAGTACCGCAGAGTAATAAAAATGTTAATGAGGTGAAGCAGGAGGAGAAGAAGGAGGAGTTGAAAAACTTAGAGACAAGACTCCAAAATTAGGAACGTAAAGTTCTTGTTCTCGCAGCCAATATACACAGGCCCGATGCTCTGTGTTATACGGAACTTTATTGTGAAACATTGAAGACAATATTAAAAGTTGGTAATGATACGATGGCGAATATTAATATTGTCGGCCGGAAGTTTTTAAATCGATACCGGGACTGGGTGGACGGAAATATGAAAAATTCGACTGGCACTCTCAAAGGAGTGGGTAGCCGGACGGTCATCACGGGAATCATCACACTGACCTTGAAATTAAAATCCGCACGAGTATACCGCATGGACCTTTATGTCGTCCCCGGTTACCACGGGTCAATATTAGTATCGTATGACCAATCGGCTACGATGGGGGCTGTGATTGATTGCGCCGCACGGCGAGTGATATATGGAGTAAAAAGAGGAGAAAAGAACGATATTGATCCCTTCAACGCTACTGACTCTTATGAGGCTTATGAGCTGAGTCTAGCGACGGATCACAAAAAGATGGCCATCGCACATGAGGCACTTGAGGTGTACGTTCACCCCCATGTCGTAAGACCGGATGAACTGTCCTGGACCGACAATTGGGAATCCCAAGTGTGCACTGTCACAGTTCCGACATGCCATTGGGACAAAAGGTCTATTGATGACTTAATCGAGAAGAGAAAGGAGGAGATTATATGTGTCGCACAAAGAAGCCAGTCGTTGGCGAGATTCGCGGAAGGAGTAGGAACAGATGTCCATATTACTAACTGATACTGTTTCCATGCGAAAGCAGGAGAAGAAAAAAGGGAGGCGTTTGTACCAAGGAGAACGGGCGAATCCCGGATACTCCACCAGAAACTATTAAAAGTTTTATTACTGATTTCTGGGGTGACGAGCCCACGTGGCCGCGTTCACTGTCTGAAGTGAAGAAATGCTTACGGACTTTATTCGAAAATAATAAGCCGTATACTATTATCCTGCCATATAATGAGAAGGCGATATGGGCGCAGGAAATAAGGGACCGGCTTATTGATCATCCCATACCGGTACCCTCTCGCAAGCAACAGCTAGTGGTGGCCTGTCGTATGGGAACTCGTGAGCAGAGCAGTGCATACAAGCGGAAGCTCAGAGACCTCGACAAGTTGAAATTGATACCGCAAGCATTCACATGCTTTGATGGTTTTTACACCCGTAAAGCTCCTTTGCAATACGCGAGACTCATTGACATGCTGGTGGAGCTCGGTAAAGATGATGAGCCGGACACGGTCACGTATGAAAAGACGGGCCTAGATGATGTCTTGGAAGAGGACTTAGGCTTGGAGGAGGACAGAGAACCCCTCAAGCAGCATAAGCAGATGTCTGATGAAGATTTTCAAGAGGCGGCGCGGAAAATATTGGAAGAAGGAGTAGGCACGGAGAAGGAGAAGGAGCTTTTAAAAGCCAAATTAGAGACTAACAAGGAAATTTTTGACCCTCCACATGCAGGTGGTGTCAAGCCTGAAGATTTCACTGCGGTTATTTACAAAATACAGGGTGCGGAGCCGTCACCGGCACCACGAAGGGCGAATTTGAGCATACATGAGGCGAAGATAGCGGAGGAGCTAGCAAGACAGCTGCTCAATGAGGACTTTATTGAGAGATCAACATCTTCAATAGTCTCACAACCGAGAATAGTGCCGAAGCCAGGAGGAGAATGGCGCCTGACAGTTAACTATGCTCGTGTTAACAAGGTGCTGGAGGAAGAGAGAAATCCTCTCCAGACATTAGAAGAAGGAATGAGAGTACTGCGGAATGCAAAATTCTATTCGGTCATTGACCTTGAGAATGGCTTCTTGCAGATACCACTGGAGGAAAAGTCCAGATGGCTGACGGCGTTTGTGGTGGGTATGGAAATATATCCATGGAAAGTGCTTCCGATGGGCCTCAAGCAAGCCCCAGGACTTTTCCAGAAGGCGATGCAGAAGATGTTGAGCAGTCAGTACGATGATTTGTCTGACGGTAGCTTTATGAGAAGGCGGGGACAGAAGGTGGGAGAATATGCATTTTGCTATATCGATGAAATTATCGTATACTCTAACACAATGGAGGAGCATATCGATCATTTGTCAGATATATTCAGGCGCATCGGAGCTTTTGGCCTGAAGTGCAATCTAAAGAAGTGTCAACTTGCCAAGACGAGTGTGACATACTTAGGGTACGAGATCTCCCATAATCGAGTCTCGATATCCAAAGAGAAGAGGGAGGAGATTATGAATCGACCGATACCGAAGAACCGCACTGAATTGCACTCATTCCTTGCGATGGCGCAATACTATAGCCAGTTTATACCCGATTGGGGTGTAACACGGGCTAAGTTGGAGAAAATGATAGATTTTGGAGACTTTGAGAAGTGGGGCGAAGAGGCTTTGCAAGCGTTTCATGCGCTCAAAGATCTTATTTACAAAGACCCGAAAGACGGAGGACTGGTGTTAACGATGCCAGACTTTACGAAACAATTCGTAGTCGATACAGACGCATCTAAGTTTGCAATTGGGGCTGTATTACAACAAGAGGATGAGGAGAAGAAACTACGCCCAATCATGTTTATTAGTAGGAAGTTGTGTGCGGCGGAGAGAAACTATTGCACAAGGCAAAGAGAGGCGTTGGCGGTAGTATGGGCCCTCAAGAGGCTCAGAGAGTATTTGTGGGGAGGACCTCAATTTACTGTCAGAACTGATCATCATAACCTGTTATGGTTGATGAATCATGAACAGACTGGACGGCTGGCGCGGTGGCAAGCGTTCTTGTCTTGTTTTGATTTTACAATGGTCCATCTACAGGGAAAGCGAAATGTGGTAGCTGATAGCTTCTCTAGCAGGCCTAGGACGCACGTCAACACCTTGTTTCGAAATTCCAACTTGTGTTGCTGATGGTTTGAAAAATAATTCATCTTTGAAGTGTCACATTCAGACATTATGAGGCAGCTGCTCGCCTTTTCGTACTTCAACCCTACGTAGTTCTCTGAAAAATGTGTTCAAAGTTACCCACCAAAATAGGAGGAAAAAGACTTGGTAAACCGTTCGGACCCTGTTTCAGTAAACGCCCCCCAACATACGGAAACTTTACTCCTTAAGGTGGCGAAGCTCTCCGGAACCTTGTCGTCTTCAGTGGCACTGTGAACCGGCCGGCCCATGTACCCCTTTTGTTGGGTTCGCAACCCTCTCAGTGAGATAGCATGTCTGACAAAGAAGACGCACACGATAGGTTCGATTCCCAACCCCCAGCTCACGTTCATGAATAACTGTAATTATCTTTACATTCTCGTGCATGAAATCGTTTTCGCTGTTGCGGTGATCGTGTCACATTTGTGTCATCGTTCCCTCTTCGCTTCATTGATTCTTGTTTTCTTGCTCAGTTCAAATCCAGAGAATGGCGAAAGGGATAAGGCAAGGAGCAAGGAACGGGAAAAAAGCAAAGATCGCCACTCGTCAAGGGATCGAACACGTGATGGCGAAAGAGAAAGGAGCAAAGACCGCCGATCTAGGGACAGGGGCGGAGACAGGGACAGAGATAGAGATAGATCTCGTCGCAGAAGCCGAAGCCGAGATCGCTCCAAAAAGAAGAAAGATCGTCGTCGCCGTCGCAGTCCCTCCTCCAGCGAAAGTAGCAGCCGGAGCCCAAGTCCTAAGAGAGACAAAAAGAAAAAGAGTGGCTTTGATTCGGGTCCTTCGGCTCCGGCGGAACAGAAAGCCTTACAGGCACAACAGGCTCTTATCATGCAGATGCAAATGCGTAAAGGTCGAGCACAGGAGCTGTACGTGGGCAACTTACCGATTGGAGGTGTCACTAAGGTATCATTCATATATTAATCTATCTATCTGTCTCACAAACCTTTTTCTCTATCTCTATTTCTCTCTGACTCTATCTCTAATTTAGAAACTCCTACACATACACAGGAAAGCCTGCAGCAGTTCTTCCATCAGCTTGTGACCTCCCTACCGGCGTTCAAACTCGAAGAGCATGGACCCCCTGTCACCAACGTTCAGTTGCATAACCAGGGGAAATTTGCCTTTGTTCAAGTTGCCAATGACACCATCGTGAGTGCTTCTGTCTCCTTTTTTCTTTTCTTTTCCTGTCTTTCTTCCTTCTTGTTTTTTATCTGCGGTTTTTTTTTGTGTGTGTGTGTGTGCTGCTGCAGGGTTTGCTTTCTCTTTGTTTTCCTGGTGTGGTTGTGCTGCTGCTGCTACAGGGTGTGGTTTTTCGGTGTGTTATTGTGCTGCTGCTGCAGGGTGTGGCTTTTTCTGGTGTGTTTTTGTGCTGCTGCTGCAGGTTGTGGCTTTTTCTGTTGTGTTTGGTTTGGTTTGGTGTTGTGTGCTGCTGTGAATGTGCAGTACTAGAGGGGTTTTGGCCAGTCACTTTTGCTCTCCAGTCGCGATCTGCACGACCATCTAAATCTAGGCCTCGACGTTGATTCGATTCGACAAGATGATGTTGGGCGGTCGCCCCATCAATATTGGCCGACCCAGCGGGTACCAACCCCCGTTTCCGCAGGTGGAACCACTCGAAATCCCTTCTGAAGCGTTCACTGCGGTTGGTCTCAATCCTCAGTTGGCAGCCATCGCTGCTTCCCTTCCCTCTTTTGTGGCTCCTCCGGGTGAGAAGAAGCAGCGTGAACTGTACGTGGGGAATCTTGCAGTGGGTTTGGTAACGCCGCCCATGCTGATGGAGCTCTTTCGGACTGGTCTGACTGCACTGCCGGATTGCCCTCCCAACCCGGTCATCACTGCCAATTTGGACAAAATGGGCAAGTTCGCTTTCGTCGAGTTCGCGACTGAGGAACTGGCTTCGACCGCTTTGAACATGTTCAACAAGGTGACATCGACAGTGCTTGATACTTTTGTACATGCATGTTTTGGCTTGCAGATTGAATTTTGCGGTCGTCCGTTGCAGCTGGGCCGTCCCACTGGATACATCCCTCCTCCTGGGGGTGGAGGAATGGGGGCTATGCCGGGCATCGGAATGCCCGGTGGAGTCCCTGGCGGGCTTGGACAACCAGGTATGGGAGGGTTTGGAGCATTGGGCGCAGCCGCTGGGGCCGCCGCTGCTGCAGGTGCCTCTGGTATGCACCCCGCACGTGCTGCCATGGTCGCTGCTGCGGGAGGACTAGGGCCAAACTTTAACCAGCCGCCCACGCTCGTGCCAACGCAACCACCAGTCATGCCTAGAGAACCTGCCACTCGTTTCATCCGACTGGCCGGTGTAGCCAGCGCAGAGGAGTTGTCTAATCCGCAAGACTACGAAGAGATCTTGCTGGATATCAAGGAAGAGTGTGCTAAAAGTGGTCCTGTGGCGAAATGTATCCTGCCGAAAGCTGGCGCAGAGGTTGGTTGCTGTTATGTTGAGTTTGCTTCGGAAGCCTCGGCTGCAGATTGCAGGCAGAAACTGGACAAGAGGAGCTTCGGGCCCAACACGATCCATGCTACTTTTGTACAGGGCATGCCTTAGTAGCTGTGTGTGCCAATCCATGATGCTGTAACTGTTTGTTCTGACTGGTGCTTATCTATGTGTCATGTCCGTTACCAGCGGTGAGTTGAGGTAATGAAGGCAGCTGAAATTTTTTGAGAAATAGGAAGGTTTACCACTCTCCTCCTGTTGCTTTCCACGACATGGATCACGGTCGCGCCGGTCCCGCGACGCCGGCATGGTCACAGACTTTATCCTCAACTCAGGCGCCTCCTTGTTGCTACTTTGCCTTAGTTTACATCGTTGAGTCAAGACTTCCTGCCATTACTTGAACACGTTTGTGACGCTGTTAAATTGTTTCGTTATGTTCTTTTTTACGCAGACACTGGTTTAATAAAATACTTGCCACTGGTAGAGCCTGAGTGGGAAGCAGAAGAGATAGAATGGAAGAGGTCTATATCGGGCAAGCCGGTTCACAAACTCTCTCGAGATGCTGTGAACCCATTTCTTCGACCTTTTCTTGCGCTAGCCTGCTTATTTTAGACGCTCCTCTGTGTTCAGCACTTGAGTTCTTTGAACTCGTGACGCTCCTCTCTTTTTTTCGCTGCGTTGAGGTACACTTTATGTCAAGTACGAGACCGTTTGGTTCTGGGTGGGGAAACGTTCCGATTAGTCATGTCCTAAGTCCTTGGCTTTTCTGCTGCTCTCCGCGACCATTTATTTGATTGTTCTATTATTTTTCAACGTCCTCTTGGTTTTTTGTCATTGGTCGCTTCGTGACCTTATTTATTTTCATCATACCACACACAGCAGCGGATTTTTTTCTGTTATTAAGACACACAAGGAACTTTTTCGTGCACTGCTTCCCACTGAGTCGATAACCACTACATTCCTATACTAAATCTGTTCAGACAATTTAAATGACAGGTGTAAACGTACGAAGTGCAGGTACGTTCACCTGAGGGATGGAGGTGGTGAACATGAACGCAGCAGACGACGAAGACTTAGAACACGACCACGACGGAAACGACCTCCTTCTACTCTTGCTCACTTTCCCTTCTTCATTCTTCTCCCACGAGAGCAGAGACACAAAACACGATGCTGACAACAACAACAACGGCGACATCGATGTAAGCGCAGATAGGTAAATATTGTATGTGCTACTTTATGAATATCATATCACCGTGTCAACTCAGACAACATTAAACAGTAATTAGACCCTTTCTCCTCAGTTATGTCCACTATTACTTAATTATCAATTGGTAGTAGTTGTTACTGTTATTGTTAGAATAATATATTAATTATATTAAATACATTAATCTGGAACTCTCACCAAACGCAGTTTGCAGTAACAGAGCTTTAATAGAAAACAGAAAGGGCGCGAAGCGCAGAGTAACATGACTAGCAGTATCTAAGTAATGGCTCTAACGACACCATTACTCCGATACTACCGGCCGGGTAACTAATTACTAAGTTAATAATATTAATTATTAGTTCCAACACCCCCCCTGGAACAAAGTAAATTATGAAAGTTACTGCAGATCCTGATAGTAATATATGTTACGACCACTATTACTATTTGTGAAACGTATGAAAACACAAACTAAAAACATAACGTAACTACTGTTACCCTCACACTCTCCTAGACGTGCAACCAGGCTTGGCTACCCGCTCAGACCGCGGCAAGTATGTATCGGTTAGACTACACTGATACAAGGCAGCGACCCCGCAGTCTGATTGAGCCTACCTGAGGAGAAGAAGATAAGTGTCCTACCCATCCTTTATCGCTTAACACATATTCCTAGGTAACGGATGATAACATTATGTAAACCAGACACATAAAACATACCATCATGAGCATATGTTAATATGATCCAGGATAGATATGATAACATATAAATATGATAGTTATGCAACTATGCCAATTCATCATATATTAATGTATATATGAGCACTATAAAAAAAATGATAGCACAGGCTTCCCGTAATGAGTATATGAAGAAAAATTATCAAACTTTGTTCTGGTCACGTACAGCTAGGAGACAGTTGCCGAGGTCTTTCAAAACGATAAAGCACCCGCCGGAAGGTGTTGCGAGACGATCAACTACCCTCTGACTACCATCACAAGCCTCCAACTCAGTTGACTTAGTTATAGTATATATGTATATATTTATATATGATAAGCGAGTTAAATATTACGCAAAACTACAATTAATCTGATTCCCCTCACTAGCACCCGGATCCATTCGAGATACGCAGCGAAATGCATGGAGACGGACGGGCGCAAAGACAAACGCGGATACGTGCGTGGGGGTGAGCTCGGAGATAAGCGCGGAGAAGAACATAGAAATGGCGAACAAAAGAAAGAATCCACCTGTATTTCCCCAATCACACTCTTCGCCCGGCGGAGGTAGACCCAGTACCTACAACAATCCCCTCTTAACCTATACGTATGCGTAAATTTAAAATCGTGACTTATTGATAATACATATGTATAATGGCCCATAAAATACGGATATATGATCAATCCGTAATGATTTCACAAAATGCGAGAAATCAATCCCGAAGCGGATCATACACCCCTTGTCCACGATTAACGAGACTTTGTTTGCTAAAACATTGAATTTTTCGTGCGTGAAATTGATCTTGGTAAAAATGTCCGCAAGATTATCTTCGGAAGATACCCGGAAAAGTTTGAATATTCCCTTTTTAACCAGCCGAGTAAGGAAATGGTACCTAACGTCAATATGTTTGGTTCGGGATTCTTCTAACCCCCTCTCGGACAACGTTAAAGCTCCCTCGTTGTCTTCAAGTATGATAGTAGGTCCTTCAAGGCATATCCCCATATCACGTAAGGTTTGCCTCAAAGCCAATAACTCCCTTACGGCCTCGTTAGCCGGTTTCTGCCTCAAGCGTGGATTGGGCGATGACAGGCTGCAATTTTGAAAACCAGGCTATGGGAGCCCCGTTGAAAAGAAAGATAAACCCCGATCGAGACTTACGAGAGATTTCTCCGCCGCGAAGTCTGAGTCGACAAATCCGACCAATGGGTTGTGCGCTACGATCTTGTCAATGTTGGCTACTACCGGGACGGTGAACTCATCTAGTTGCGACCCGCCCAATACATCGACACCATACTTTCTGTGGGGATTTTACCGATAGCCTTCATAGCCGCGGATGACTCCCTAGATGGTCCCCATGACTTTGGAGACTTGGGAAGTTGGAAAAGTCGGTTGAGGTATTGCAAAAGCAGGCGGTCCCCTCTACGAAAGAAAAGAGCGCGTGGGACAAGGATCCAAAGGAACATCCGGTGTAGCATAGCATACGAAACATCGGAATTGGGGACTTGTGATTTCGCAGCTATACTCAACGTGCATATTAGCAGGGGACGGGTGTGGACGACCAGAAAGATAAGCATGCCGATGAGGCATCTCAAGTCATATGCAAGGAGCCGGTGCCCTTTCTTTAGAGGGGCAGGGTTTTCAGAAGTGAAAGGGGTCTTAGCAGGTATCTCCTCCAAGTATCCAAGTTCCCCTAAAATGAGGAGTTCGTACTTTCGCTGATGCAACAAGATCCCTTTATCGGTCTGAACGATCTGGATGTTCTTAAACTCGGTCGCTTTTCCGAGGTTCTTGCATCTAAACCCATGCTTCTCTAGGCTCGCCACTAATCCCTCATGTGCGCGCTGGGACGCTGCGTGTATCCCATCGTCCACATGAAAAGATAAGAGTTGATTAGACTTGAGGCTACCCTGAAGTTTGACAAAGGAAGCAAAAGTGAAGGTCACAAACCGTTGCTTACTTATCAACTCATGCGATAAGAGGTCGTACCACAGCCATCCAGATTCAGGGTGTCCGTACAGGGCTTTCTTCAGGAGCCAAATAAACCCTGGCCTTTCAAAACCGGGAGGGGGCTTAACGTAGATGTCATAAGGCATCTTGGCATGCAAGTATGCGGTGGTGAAATCTATGAGCCAAAGGTCGATCCCAAAACAAGCTGCGTAGGCAATAATAATAAGGATGGTCCTATGGTGGGCGGTAGGTGAGTATGTCTTTTGGGGTCATACTGCTACCCGGCTTTGAGCAAGTCACCCCTTAAGGTGATCCTTGCTTTGTGGAATTCCTCAGAGGTTCCTTGTTGTTTCACCGAGTCTATCCACTTAAGAGGAATGATCGGTGACCTAGACCTCCGTGCCTCACTTTCTTTGCACCATTCAAAGGCTTTCAGCTCCTCTTGCTGTTTCACCTCCTTCTCCCTAGCCTGCCTCCTATCTTTAGGCTTCTGAGAAACAGGAAACTCGGGGGTCTGTTCGCTAACTAGACAATAATCTATCCTTTGCTCTCGCGCGCATAAAGAGATATGACTCCCTCTAGTTCTACCCCCAGGTATGATGTTCTCAACTGAGATAAGGCCTTGCTCATGTGATTTCCACTCCTTCCCATGTTGGCTTTTTTCTGTGGTAATCCGTTCTCTCTCCCCCTCGACGAATTCAAACTCTGAAACAGTGTTAGGATCCGCCGATTCGGACTTAGAATTATAAGGTACCGTTCGCCCTTCCTCGGCGTACTCGTACTTAATGATTTCTGAGTCTATGATTTTATCGGTTACCCCATCGTCAAAAGTAACATGGTGGGCGGGAAAACGCCTCGACTTTCGCACGACGGGGGCTGAGGGCCCGAGCGTAACACCCTTACGGATAGCTGTTTCCCACTGCTCTCCGTAAGTTTGTTTAGCCCAACCCTCTCCCCACATATGCGCGGGAATCTTGACGTGTTTCCCGACAGCACAACCCTCTCCTTAGGCTTTCTCCCCCTCTTCATAACATCTTTGCCGCTCCTGTGCTTCTCCTTCTCCTCATCCCGATCCCTGTCTCTTGTCTCAATGACAGGACTGGGGGGAATGAGATCCGGCATAAAAGCGTAGTTGGGACTGTAAGTGATAGGTCGGGGAGATTTCTCCCCCTCGTCCTCACTCACATCCTCATCCGCTTTCCTGCCTGACTGCTCATTACCCTGGGCAGGAGAAGAAGAGTGGTGCGGTAATAAATCGGTGCCAGTCGGGGCGTCAACTTTAGGGATCACCACTTCAATGGGGGAGGGTCGGTCCTCCATTGTAGCGGGATCTCTAGAGTTGGTTGCCCCCATATCACGAGTGGCTTTTTCCGACATACGACTAGGAGTATGAGAGACAGTAGTTTTGGTGGGGGTTTTGTTATTATCCCAACTCACTGAGAACATGGGCTCAGCCCCCCCGGTGCTCTCTAAACTTTTAGAACCTTCTCTCTTGCCTAGCTTCCAAACGTCAAAAACTACGTCTCGTACGTTCCCATGGATCACCCGTGCTACAGGGTCATAAACCCTATAGTAACCGGTGTCCCTCTCATATCCTAGGAATACAACCCTTCTTCCCCTCTCACCTTTCCCTCTCTTCGCCTTGACTCTCATTACAGCAGCACATCCGATGGGCCGCAAGTGATGTAGGTCAGGCTTTCTGTTGTGAATCACCTCGTAAGGTGACTTACCGCGGAAAGGGCCTTGTGAGATAGATAGTAGGTTGTTGATGTAAGTACTATTCTTTTCCATTTCGGTCCAAAAAGATGGGGGAAGCTCAGAGTCGCTAAGTAAAGCGCGCGCCGGTCCACCATTGGTTTGGTGCGAGCGCTCTACTTTGGCGACTGCTTGCTTCTCCCCGGTTGGAGCCTCTAGGAAAATTGATTGGTTTACATCAAGCCAATTCCTGAATTCCTTGTAAAGACCATATTCTTGGTCACAAGTTAAGAACTTCACTTTGTTTCCGGTATGCCTTTCAAAATATGCAATGGCCTTTAGGAAACAAGAGAAGAACTCATTCTTGTGTCTAAGATAATAGTCTAGCTCGAAGTTCGACGCAAGGCATTTAATGGTGAATTTGTATTTCTTTCCATCCCTCGATATGGTATTCCACCACCCTTGAGTATCCATTGATAGGTGTACTCCAGGGCGGCTTTCTACTATATGGTGGTTGGATTTGAAATGTGGGGAACGTTTTATTTTGTTGCGAAGGCAATATTCGCACTTCATAATGCGTTCCCGCCAGTTCACACCCACTATCTTAAACCCCATATACTGGGACATTCTCTCCATTGCTTTCACACCTCTATGCTTACACATTCGGTGGAAAACAGTGGCGTGAATGCACTCAGCATTATGGGGCTTAACTACTGGGTGTAATACCCTATCCATACGACATTTAGCATAATACTCATGCCCATGCATAGATATAACACACTTTTCATCATCCGGCATGACAGAGCAACACGCTAACCCTATCCCTCTCCCTATATATTCGCCCCTCTCATTTTCAGTCTCATGCGAAAAGGGAACATAAGACTTCATCTCATCACATCGCCACCCACACACACATGTTGACTTATTACAGTAGACATCATGATATATAGGTAGGGATGCTTTCTGAGATGGGCGACTAGGAGGGAGTCAGAATGTGACGGTCGAGGGTGACGAATCACCGTTCTCGACCTTCACGTTCTGTTTGTTTAGGGCAATGGGATCGTCCCACTCATTCGGGTTGAGTGGAGCCATACCAGAGGGATCAAAAACTGAGAGATTGTTTTGCAGGGACCGCCCCCTCGCAACGATCTGCTCCTCCCGTATATGGACAGGCTCCTTCAAGACAATAACTTGGTTGTTCTGGTGAACAACTGCAAGCTTTTTCTTGACCCACGCCGAGGTGGCCACTAACCCATATTTGAGATGAGGATTATAAGTAGTATGTGAATCATATACACACACTTCCTCCCCATATGCTCCCGAAAGGTGCATTTGGACTTTTCCTTTGTATTCGGTCCTAAGGCTACCTTTCGCGATCCTGAATTTCCGGGGTTCCAACCTCATCCTAACGAATGAGCCTTTGTGGGGAGACTGTGACTCGCTAGCCCCACTGTCGTCCACCCATATCATGTGGTCAGGTTCAAAGGTCCCCTCACTGTTGGCTTCAGGGCTTTCAACCATCATGATAGTGCAGGTGTCTGACGGGTCGGTCTTTGTTCCCGTACCCAATTGGGAAGTGCTCTGGGATTAAGGAATGATACTTTCTGGCGTCTGAGGTACGGTAGGACCTTCAGGGGCAGCAGGAGAAGAGATAGGGTTTATAGGGGACGGTTCCCCCTATCCAACCCTTTTCTTTTCTGCTTCCTCGTAGTCTGCCGCACCCTCAGTCAGAAAGGGGAAAGAAGCTACCATACCTTTAGCAAAGTGATTGTTATGCTTAATCGCCATAGATATGACGCAATCACGGACAATAAAGAAGAGGTCATTGTAGAAGTCGTCGCTTCTCCGTCCGACCTAGTTATAAGGGTGTCCTTAACTGTCAAGCCACTTGCTCCCCTTGCTAACGCGGCGAAAAACCTCTTTAGTTCGTCATGGCGGGGAATCTCCCCGTTCCCCCCTACAACGACTTTACTCTTCTTCTTGTCGTCATAGTACCAAGCTATATTTCCCTGCTCGTCATATTCTCCACCTTGGTATCCCGCCTCTACCTCGGCAAGGGGTGGTGCGGCAACTGACTTATCTTTCCCTTCTCGAGACTCCCCCATGAACTCCACGTCTTGTGTGAACGTTGAAGAAGGGGAGATGAGGGGAGTTCGTGGGATAGAAGAGCTGCCTTTCTGGATAGAAGATCTGTCTTTCTGGTCTGGCGCTCTCACCCACTGAGTAGACAGGGACATAGGTACAAGCATAAAAGAGTCAGGGGGGGAACAAATCCCTCTCTTAGTTTCTGTCTATACCCTGCTAAGATAGCTTCCCTCTTCTTCTCTTCACCAATGTGCCATGAGAAAAACTCATAACCCTTTCCTAACTTGAGTCTCTCTGCACACGCCCCCCCCCTCCACGCCCAACCGGGCCGCACCTAACTTCCATGAACACCGTAAACCTGACTTTGCTGTAACCTCGCGCTGCTTGCGATTGAGTACGTGACAGCTAGTAAGCTTGATAGGTTTGGCATGGAGGTTGAGTGGTGGGCCACCTACCTCTCTAATATGCAATTGGTTGGTGTTTTTTATGAGGACTTTTCTGTAATCTGTCTTGGCACGGCGAAGCCCCCAACCATCCTCTAAGGGGTAGATTACACCCAGAGGGGTGGGGTCACCTGCCATGTCAAGAGAGTTTACAAAATTGTTCTCACTAAGTGGGGGGATACGTGTTTGAGAAACATTACGACTGGGATGGAGAGTGACATGTGTTGGTGTAGCCTCCCTCTCTCCCCGTTACATTGTGGTTGTACCTAGCACTGCTTCTGTCTGCACCCACTCTCCCTGTCGTATGTGCGCTGGGTGGCGTAAGTGGTGGGGCAAAAAGAGGTGATGGTGGGGTAGTTGTGGTGAGGTTGTTATGTTCTGTCTCCCCATCATTGTCGTCCTCCCTCTCCATCATATGAATGGCTGGTGTGTGTGGTGTGGCAAAAAGGGTAGTGGTGTGGTGTTGTCGTGAGCATCCTCTCCTCTCTCCCCACTCTCCTCTTCCCTTTCTACAACATTGACAGCAGACATATGATTGATATGCCCGGATAGTCGGATAAGTAGTTGGTAGTTCAGATTGGTCATACCTTTCGATAGGTCAGCATAGATAGATATGCTATCATATATATATATATATATATAATATGTTATGACTACTCACGTGATCAGCATATATATATACTCAGCTCCTCCGGCGCATCAGCGTGTCGGACCCCGGCTCGCAACTGCAAGAACCAGACGACGTGATGGTCTGGCCGGGCCCGGCACGGTGGCCCTGCCTAATGAAAGTAGAGCTGTGCTGCGCGGTAGGTCTGCTGCAGCTGCTGCGCTGGGCCCCGACAGGCAGTTGGGGTTTGAATTGGGCCCCGGAGCTTACTCCCAAGCTAACAGCGTACAAACTCCGGGTGTCGGCGTGCCATGATAGGGGAGCCCGGCGCCGAGCACTTTCCGGGGCTGGCGCGCGGCTCGCTGCAACAACTGGCAGCGCGGCTGCTGCCGGGCGGCACGAGGCCCCCCTGGCTGGACCTGGAACTGCTGAACCTGGGTTCGCGGCACGCGGCTTTGTTTGATGACCTGTCGGCGCTCGGACTCTTAAGGCCCGCCGTTCTGGCGGTGGTGGACCGCGGGTCCGGCGCCGCGCCCGCGCTGGCCCGCGCGTTCCTGGCCCAGCCGGGCCCCAAGCGCGAACTAGCAATTACCTTAGCCATGCCGGCCAGAACGGTGCTGCTGACCGACTGTCCGGTGCTGGACGACAGGTCGCGCCTGCAACGTTGGGCTAGGCGCTGGGAAAAGGTGTTGGCCGACCCACCGCGGCCACCGCCCCTTTTTCGTTTCGTGTCTTTCAACTTGTGCAGCTATATCTGTCACTTTATCAGGCGGAGCCAGCGCGACCCCGGACCGTTGCTAGAACTGCAGAACAGGATGCTGCGCGCGCTGTGCCGCCTGCCAGTAGCCGTTCACGCTTACGTGTCCTTTCTGTGCGGCCGGGACGACCGGAACGTCAGGTTCCGTAGCGCGCAAGTGTCGGCCTACGTCAGAGGCAGCTACACACTCCTGCGTGCGTGGCCCAGCAGCGGCGGCCCGGGGACGGTGTACAGCTGCGTGCGGGCCCAGTTCGGCGAAGATTCGCCCACGTTCTTGGCGGTCGCGGGTTTGGGGGCTCCAGTGTCCGCCGCCGGCCGCATTCCGTGGCAACGGCCGTGGAAGGAGGGCGCGCAGCTGCGCCTGCTGTTGGCGGACTACCTAAGCGGCCAGGTGGCACGCTTGTCTCGTTTATACCAGCAGGGGCAGGACTGTACCGCCGGGGTCCAGAACGTCAGCGTACAGTGGAACAGCTTTGTCGGCAGGCCCCGGCTGCCAACTGCTTCGTGCTCGAGGACCCGATGCCCAGAAGGCTACTGAACCTGTTAGCGTCGCGGCTCCTGAACGGCCTGTCGACGGCCGTGCTGGGCGCGTTTGACGAGGACCGCTGGTGGCGGCTAGTAACCCTACGCTTGGACAACCTGCTGGCGACCATCGCGGTCGGGTGCTAAAAATCGACAGAAAGAGCGCGGTGGGGGGGGGGGGGGGAATGGCGAGCGAGCTAGGGGATGGGGGGGGCTTTTCCCCGTGTCATACCCCCCCCCCCATCCTTCTTTTTACAACGGTCCTTGCCACAAATCGACTTCACTCATGAGCTACCCCCAAGCGACGCCAATCGAAGATTTATCGGAATATATTTAACTGTTCCCGAGATGCTAAGACTGCACCAGGCTAGTGACTGGAAAGATCAGGCGCAAGATAAATCCTCAGGCGACAGGAACGTTCCGTCTGCAGCCCGAAAAGACTTATCAGAAGCAAGAAATGCAACAGAAAAATCACAGAAAGAGTTCGAGCAGATAATGCAGAGACTTGCCAGGAAGTATTACGCGTAGGATTGGCCACGATTTTAGTAGAACGAATATTTTGTGTGGACAGCGAAAAGTTCTGACTGTCCAGGTGGGGCTGAAAGCAGTCTTTTTGTGGTCGGCTGTGTAGAAAAAAGGTCAGGCGGGCGCGGCCAAGTGCGCCACCTCCCTGAGCCTCCCTGCGCAGTACAGAATTGTTCAGGATTTTTCCCGTGAAGTGGCACAGACCAGTCAGGCGCGGCCAAACACACTTCTGACAATCCCTGCGCAAGTGTGAGAAATGAGTGGGAGGGGGGTAAGAAATGTTTGCTATATCCGCAATTACCGGCAGAATTTTGTAAGACACCTGGGGGGGGGGGGCAGGGGGGAGTGGAACAGTCTCAATAGAGTGGGTAGGACGTGTTTGTTTAAATTTGAATTAACCAAAAAAAGAGGTGGAAAAAATGTCACCCCCTCCCCGGCCCCCCCCCCCCCAATATTGAAAAAAAAATTTTTTTGCTTCGAAGTCTGGGCCGCGTGTGGCTTTCCACCTTTCCCCCCTTTTTTTCTCCTGTCCCCCCCCCTCGCCAACACCGCACACGCACACACACGAAACAGATTCCTCCGTCGTCGTTATATCTCTCTTCCCTATATTTTTAAAAAAGTAACAAGAAGAGCGGAGAGAAGAGATGGACGAAACACCCAGATTCAGTGGCGGCAATAGCCGGCCTCGTTTATAATTACTTGCACGAGGAAGAACTCTTCGACGAACAGCCTTCGGACCTGGGCATAATTAGGGAAGCGCTCCAGCTGCGCGCTGCAGAAACCCAACGCATACAAACCCAAGAGCGCCAGGCCATTGAGTTGGAAGCGGTTTGGCAGAACTGTGTCAAAAGTCTGGAACCTAGCAGCCTGTACCAGTTTCTGGAAATTGTCGCCAAAAAACAGGACGGTGACCCGGCACTGCCAACTAAGTTTGACCTCACGGTCAGCACTGACGAGTCACATGCCAAGATTAACAACTGGCTGACCCTTTGGCGGGAGGGCGCCGGCGAGGAAAGACACCAAACAGCCAGGACGCGCTTGCTGAGGCATTTTCAAGAAATCACGGTTGCTGGGCTAAAAGAGGAGCCCAACGAGGAGCCAAATGAGCTCAACGAGGGGCCCATTGAGCTGAAAGAGCAGCTAGTCGAGCTGCCGGTCAGCTTCCTCAAGCACCAGCACAGCGCCAGGAGCCTCGTCCTGAACAACGTGCGGCTGGTGCGCGATTGCGCGGGCGCGGTTTCGATGTACGCGCCCTACTGCGTAGGGATCTACTAGAATAACGTGCGGTTGGCGGACGAGACTGATGACGCACCCCTGAACCTCGGCGCGCCCCTGGAAAGGCTCCGGCACTGGGTCCAACTTAACAACGTGCGAGTTAACAACATTTACCTCGGGCACTTCGCTGCTGAGACCAAGGCTAATATCTTCAGAGACGTACAGGCAGCCAAAATTGACGCTGTGTTCATCCAAACCCTGGACGCAAAGGACAGTGACTTCCACAATGTCAACCTGCTACTCCGACACACGTTGGAATATGGTCAGAAGAAGGTGTCTATCAACAACACTGCCGGATTACCGAACGTCGCCTGAACGCTCTGGACAGGACGGGCACGATAAATATCAAAAGTTGCCAAGTCGAAACAATCACGCTTGCCACGGTACTTGGCAGGACCTACATCAGCGACTGTTCACGATTGACTGAGCTCAATTTGGAGCCAGCGAGGAACGATCTGCTGGCACAGAGAATTTAGCCGTCCATTGTCGGATGAACAGAGCTGAAAAGCCTCTGGGTGCCGGAATTCCGTGGTGACTTGTACCTCAAGGGCTGCGACCGTCTGCGGGCCATCAGGACCGGCCGCGAAATCGACCCCCCACCGCGCCGGGGCCTGCCCGGCGACGACGCCGACCTCGACAGACACCCGTCGACGGTGTGGCACGTGACTGACTCAGCGGATAGTTTGGCTACGATAGACGGGCCGTACCGCGGTGGGCACTCGCCCGTGTTGCTAGAGATCGGTGCGGACCGTGTTGTGGACATTCCACTCCAATGCTGCGTCTTGAATATAAGCGGCTTTCTTTGGGTGTCGGTGGGGCCCCACACGTCAAGAATTATTCGGTGGCAACCGCGACAGCGTCGGTTGGAGATGTACGCGCTAAACAACGACGCTAAACGCCCAACCGTGGCGGTGCCCGATTGTGTGCACCAGGTACAGAGCGAGGATTCCAGACAAGAGTGGCCCGACAACGGCAGGTACGCCCTAGAATCTTGGTGGTCGGATTGTGCGCAGCTGCTGCTAAACAACGACAGACACACCTTGAGGCAATTCGAAAACGCTGCGTTTTGTTTGGAACGCTTGATAGACAATGTACGATCATCCGAAGCGAAGGTCGCAAAGTATCTCCGCGCGCAAGAGGGCTTCAGCCGGCAGAGCCCTCGTCCCCGTGCCGAACCTCACATGTCGCCTGACACAGGACTAGTGGAAGCCTACGCAGAGAGGCTTTGGCAAACGCCGCAAGAGCTGCGCAGAATTCCGGGCCAGGTTGCGGCTTACGCAGTCAGCGTGCTGGACCGCGAGTTTCAGCCCGAAGAAGAAAAAGAAGCCAAAGACGATGGCGCGAGATTTGCTTGTGTCGTGAAATGTCTACAGTCAGACAACAATCCGTACGCGTGGCTAAGCAAGCGCCTTGGCGAGTACTTGGGCAGCGGGACAACCTTGGGGGCCTTCCGGGCACGATTTCTGCGGCTGTCGACGAGCTGTGCCTGGCCGCCTTTGCACCCAAAAGCGACGGGCACAGAGAGCAGACCCTGCGCCTCTTACAGACGGAGATCAACCGCTTTTGCGACAAACCCCACCCGGTGCATAAGCTGTTGTGCGACGGAGGAGCTCTCTTAACGCACCTGTTTAAGTTAGACTTTCCGGTCCCCGACGGGCTACTCAGGTGGTGCTCTGTCGGCCCGGACACCCGTAGCCCGGCCGCTCTGCTGAACGAGGAGAGGCTTGTACGTTACTTGTTGCAGCACGTGCTATTTCAGCTACGGAATACCAAAGCAACCCGGGCCGCCAGGCTGGCCGCTGCGGTGTGGCTCAACGGCTGCAAGCCGCCTAATGTAGCCTGGCCGCAACCAGAAGCAAATAGCGACATCCCCGGCGTCGCGGTGGTGCCGTTCCTGTCTTCTTGTCAAAAAGAAGAGCTGCGCTGGGCTGCTAGTGCGCCCGTGCCAGTGCCAGTGCCAGTGCCAGTGCCAGTGCAGCCAGATGATGATTTCGGCTCGCCGCCACGCCCTCCAGCGCCGCAGCAACCACGTTTACCTACCAGACCAACCAAAGCGTCACGACGCCTGAATCTAGATTACTGAAGAAAGAAAAAAAAACGGTGGAAAGCCATTCCAAAAGTTTCTCGCCACCCCCCCCAAAAAACAAAGAAACGCAACGGCAGCAAACCAAAAGGAAGAATAGACGACCTCACCCCTCCCCGTTCCCGCTCGATTGAGAATTTCTACACGTAAAGGGGGGAGGGGCGCGGGAAGGTGAGGGGGGGGGGCACGAGAAGGTGGGGCTAGTGCCTAGGCTTAAAAGCAGTCCAGGCGCGAAGGTGATCGGGGGGGGGGGGGTGAATGTGGGGACTGTGTGTGGGGGGGGGGGGGGGCGGGGAGGGGGGGGGGGGCAATGTGGGCGAAAGACGGCTTGCGGTTTTGAAGGGGATATATAGCCCCCAGAAACCGCCGCACGCACATAATCACCCCAACGCACAAAACAGAAAGAGAGTGGTTAATGGCGCGAGATAGGTACTACCCCTTCCGCCACACCCCCCCCCCCGACCACACCTGTTTCTTCCTAGAAAGACCCCCTTCACTCCACCCTTCATTGCGTTTTCTTTCCAATGTGTAAGTGGAAAAGGGAAGGGGGGCGGGACATGCGCGTCTATCGATATCAACACTTGGGACTTATCGGGACTTAGGGCCGCTGACGGCTGTGTCGGCTTTGCAGGCAGCAACGTCAGGTTGCCGAACAATTGGGATCAGTGAAAGGCCTAGGAGGCCAAGAGAACCGAGGACGTGTTCCAGCCCGCCAGCGGGCCGTTGTAGCCGCTGCCCTCGAACAGGTAGGAAATGTTCATCAGCGGGGGTCCCCCGCGTGCCGGTATCGAGAGGTTCCTAAGATTTTGGGTACCTCTGAGCTGTGCCCCGCGCCCCGGTTCCAGGGCGAAGCCGCTGCCAAAAGAACCGACCGCAGGGCCGCCGACATTTCGGGCGGCAAGCCGGCGGTCGAAATGATGGCCAGAACGCAAACAGAGCCGAGCCTAGAGACGGTGATGTTGTAAGCGCCGCCGCGTTCATAAGCATGCACGCACGGGGGGCCGCGCGGGGAACAACGCGAGCCGTGGGTGTCGTCGCCCCAGTCGACCAGGAGCACGGTGCCGTTGCCGCAGGCGTCGGCGGTCCTGGCAATTGGCAAGTAGAAATCGTCCGGCCTATCGATGAAGATTCGCAAGCGCAGGGGCTCCCCGGGGCCGGGGGGGCGAGTGATGCAGCCTGGCCTCACTGACGCGGCCCTGGAGACCGCGGCAGCCGTTGATCTCGGCCACGCACGTCAGGTCCCAGGAGCTAATATCAGGCTCCTCTCCAGGCGCGAGGCCATTGAACATGTCGCGCGCCCACCGCACCGACGACGTGTTCCAAAGCTCAAGCCCTGCCACCCTTTGACGAACGCGGGTGAACATGCCGGTGGCGTTGACGAGCTGCCCCGTGCGGGGCGGGCAGACCTGCAGCAGATTCTCTGCGTTGGCAAACTGCAGGCCGTTCAGCGGTTCGGGGCCGATGTGCTGGCCAAAGCAGGCCCTCAGCAGCCCCCGCGGGGCTTTCGGGGGTAGTTCCACAAGGTAAAGGCAGGAGGTGACCCGCAAGAACCCTGCCACGTGACCGCGACGTCAAAGACCTCGCCCTCCGCGTACCGGTGAGTGCACTGGCCGGCGTGCAGCTCACACAGAGAATGCTGGCCATCCCCCTAGCCGACCCGTACCACACTTTCGTTGTGCGGTGTGCAGTTGGCAGCCGCAAGTAACCTCCTCCGCGGCAGGTTGCCACTGGGGGGCTCTAGCGGAAGAGAGAGCGTGGTATTGTCGGAAACGTTCCATTGCAAGTTTAGATCCGGGACAGACGGTGGCTGTGTCGTGACCGGGGCAGACGGTGGCTGCGTCGTGACCGGGGCAGACGGTGGTTGCGTCGTGACCGGGGCAGACGGTGGCTGCGTTGTGACCGGGGCAGACGGTGGTTGCGTCGTGACCGGGGTGGTTGTCGCAGGCTGTGGCGTGGCGTGGGCAAGGAATAAGTGCCTAGGTGTGCACAGCCGTTGGCTACGGAGCCGCGCGCGCAAACAGCACAAGGCCGAATTTGAGGGGAACATGAGGAGGGCACACACAGCTCCAAACAGAGCGGTGGCAGCTAGTCTGCCTACCCTCATTTTTAAAAAAAAGATGGTGTGTGTGTACAGCACCCTTTTCTTTTTAATTCTTTTTTTAACACTAACAACTCAAAAAGAAAAAATAGAACTAATAAAAACTTCTGGAGCAACGCCCTCCAATCCAACAACAAATTTACTGTATAATCTGAAAAGGCCCCCCCCCTCCCCGACCAAACTGGCTAGCACACAGGAAGAAAAAAAAACCTTGCCTCAGTAAAGCCTGGGAGGGAAGAAACAAGCCACCAATAATTTTTTTTGCAGGGACATCTACAGCCCTTTGCACTGCCGATCATCACCACCCCCCCCAAAGAACTTTTCGTTTCCCGGCCCTCAACCCCTTCTCCCCCGTCCAACTTCTCAGTTGTCTATAGCCCGCGTTTACCCCCGGACACCTGCACTTCAAGGTGCAACACGCCCCCTGCGGCCGACACTTTTCTAGGGCCGCGGCCCACCCTACCGCCACGACCCAGCCTACCCCCGCCCACGCAAGTAAAAACACCAAAGAAGCCCGCTGCGACTGCGCGGTTGTGGCCCGCCCGCAGGGGCGGAGCGTGCTTTAAGGCACCATTCTCGCCGCTAAGGTACCTGCTGTGCCAGACCTCGAAGTTGCTGCTCAGGTTGGCTAGCTGGCCCGTGCTCACGGCTTTAGCCCCCAAGCACTTGGTGTCGTTCACCCTCGTACCGAGCGAACCCAGAAAGCTCCACACCTCGTCGTTTGTCCCGTTGGTGTTGCGGAAGGCTGTTTCGAACGAGGTCCAGTTGCTCTTGAGCTCTGCGAATTTCGCTTGCAGATCAGAGATGTCGGCGTCGAGCTGCAAACGCTGCCGCGCCAGCTCCTCAACAGTCTCGCCCTGGCCGGCGGACCAGGTGCCCAGCGATTTTAGCGCGGCGGCCGCCGCCGCCGCGCCCGAACCCGCGACTGTCGGCGCGAACGGGTCCGCCGCACTGGAGGAGGCCAAGGCGCGGCGGCGCGGCCCGGCAGTCGCGTTAATAGAGGCGTTGCCCGCCACCCACACCCCGACGGCCGAGCGCGTAAGCCAGCCTCGGCAGTAGTCTAGGATGCTCTGTGTGACGAGCCGCTGCCAGTCGGCCTGGGCCTGCAACGAGGCTACGCTCAGGTTCGCGATCTGGCCCAACAGCACCGATTGTTCGTTAGTGTAGGAGCTACGCAGCAGCTCCTGCTCGGGGCCGGGCGTGATAGCGGCGGCCGCCTGTCACACAAAGCACAACGCGCCTCCCACGAGCAGCCGTACCTCGGCGGGGCTGGTACAATTCGGCTTCGTCACGAGCGGCCACACCAGGCGCAGCGTGGGCGGTAACGTCGAGTTGCACCAGCCGTTGGCGCCGCGGACTAAAATTCGCGCCGAGACCACCTCCGTGGACCAGAACTCCAGCGCCATGTCGGCCGTGCCCGGGAGCGCCACGCTGACCTGCCGTGGGCACACTGTTGCCAGCACCGGCGGCGGTCCGGAACCGCCGGCCGCCGCCGCCGTCATGTTAGCGGGCACGTGCAGCTGCGCCGTGACCCGGCCGCGGCCCGACGCGGCACGCCACGCCAGGCGCCCGGCGACATTTAACTGTAGTTCGAAGTCCTGCAGCACCGCGCACGTGCGGCGCACGGAAGCCCCCGGCTCCCGCGCGCAGAACAGTCGTTTCTCTAGCTTGATCACCGGGCGCGCCAGCACGAGGCGCGGGTCGAAGTCGTCTGCCGCGGGCTGGGCGTGCGCCAGCGAGCCGTGCTTGTGGCGGTAGAAGTCCTCGAAGCTGAACATGTCCCACGTGCCGTCGCCGCGGGCACGGTTTCGCGCAGCCGCCACGGGCAGGCGCACCGTGTTCAGGCACACACCGCCCGCCGCGCGCAACGCGCGCATGTGCGCGCTGCTGCCCTGACAGATATCGTCCGGGTCCACGTCCACGACGTAGCGCCCCCCGACCGCGGGCGTCGGCGCCGTACAATTACCATCCAGCGCGCACTCGGGTTCGCCCGCGTAGTATCAGTCCTAACAGCTCCGCGCCGCCGATGTCGTAATCTACTAGTTCCCAGCGCAGCTTAGACAACCTCGTTTCCAGCAGCTGGACTGTCGCGGCGCCGAGGCCGGCCAGCTCAGAGCCGTTGCGGTCCAGCTCGACCGACAGCTCGACCCGCGGCCGCGCGGTGGCGCCGATGCGCTGCAGCCGCACCGCGCGGGCGCCGTGCGTGAGCCAGCTGCTGTGGTAGCAGTTGACGAGGTCGGTCGGCACGTCGTTCTGGTGCAGCAGCTGCAGCTCCTGTTCCTCCAGCGCGGCCGGCCGGGACGCGCCGGCAGCATTGGGCTCGTCGACCAGGGCCTGCACCTCGGCCAGACCGTTCGCAAACGTAATGTCCCGGTTGGTTGGCGGTGACGATGACGATGTGGCATTAGCAGTAGTAGTCCCGTTGACCTGTGGCGGCAGCTGGAACTGCGACCACAGCGAGGGGCGGCCGGACACGAACGCCGCGACCGCGTCGGGCGGCGGCGGCGCCCGCTGGCTGGCTGAACTCGGTGCGCAGGCCCAGCGGCGGCAGCAAGCCCTCGTCCGCGTACCGGAACTCGATCGAGAGGGGGCTGTTGGCCAGGCGCCGCACCGCGCCCGCCCACTGTGACAGCGCTATCAGTGCCAGCGGGTACGGGGTCAGCAGCCACACGCGGTCCGTGGCGGTGGCGGCCGGGACCGTGGGGCCCATGTACAGCTCATTCGCGAGCAAGTATTGCGCGGGATCCGCCTTGATCTGTGCGTGCAGCGTCGCTAGCGTGCGCGACGTGCGCACGCTGCTGTCGCACACCAGCAGCTCGCGCATCTGCTGCACCGACGACAGGTCCGGCCGCGTCTGCTGCACCCATGAGTTGCTAGTGACCGAGGCCACCGGCGGCAGTAAAGTAGCGGCGGCCCACGCGCTCGACTTGACGTCTGAGCGCGGCACCACCGTCGCCGGCGCGGCGCAAACTCCACCGTCAAACGCCAACGGCCGCCGCGCGAGGTCGAGGCGCCACCACGTCGTGTTGTGAAACCACCGCACGGACGCGGCGTCCGGCGTCGCGACCACCGTTGGGCAGCGCTGCGCCGTCACGCGCAGCCGGCAGCCCAGGCACCGCAGCGGCTGCGACAGGGCTGCCCAGCCGGCACTTGGCGGGCCCGAACGCGTCCAGCGCCTGCTGCAGGTCCAGCCCGCCGCCTGCCTGGTATAGCCCGTCCTGCACCCAGCGCAGGTCGCACAGCTGCAGCAGGCGCACCTGCACCACCCACACCACGCCGTTCTTGGCAGTGGCCTGCCACAGCCTGGTCTCGTGCGCCGGCGCCGTGGCGGCCGCGCCCGCCAGCCTGCGCGGCGCCACGCCGTACTCGGTGCCGTTGTCGTACGGCGTCGTCGGCAGGAACGGCATCTCGTCAGTGGGCGTCAGCGCCAGCTCCTCCTGCACGTCGCGCACGTGCGCCACGTAGCGCTGGCGCCCGTACAGCAGGCGCCGGGCCAGCGCCGCCACTTCGGCCCTGTTGGCCGTGGACTTGCCCATCACGACCGCGAAGTCCTGCATCAACCGCGCTGTCACGTTCAGCGTCTCGTCCACCGCGTCCGCCAGCTGCTGCAGCTCGGCCACGGCTTTTCCGCTGCCCTCGTCCAGCCGCGCGATCTGAGCGCGCACGCGCCCGAGCTGCGACAACAGTTCGGCGAAGTGGCACTCGATCTTGGCTGACTGCGTGTCGAAGCGGGCAGTGTATTCCACCACGCCATACGTCAAGTTTTTCAGCCTGTCCTGCAGTTCGCCAGCGACGCCTGCTGCACGCTGTCGAGCCAGTCGTTAATGTCGGCCGACAAGTTCAGCGCCTTGACCTGCGCCTCCATGGCCTTGACCTGCGCCTCCGCGATGGTTGTCAGGCTGTTGTTGCCAGCCTTTTTGCTCGTCAGCTCCGCCACGAAGTTTTCTAGCGCCGCGGCGTTCGCGGCCACGTCGAGCGCTGCCTTCGCGACCGTCAGGCGCAGCGTCTGCGACGTCTGCGAGGTGACAAAGTTTGGCTTAAATCTGGGTTCGAACCTGTACCCACTCTTGCTGGTGCAAGGAATGTGTTTGCAGTCGTCTGCCAGGATGGTGCCGCCCGTGCGGAAGTCGACGTCTCCTTGGTCAGCAGCAGGCGGTTGAACGACGGCAGCCGGCTCCGCGCGCCGTTCAGCGTGCACGTGGCTTCGGCGACGGCCTTGACTTCGGCTACGGTCGACGCCTCGGCGTCGGCAGCGGTGGCGCTGTCGGCTGTCGCTTCGCCATAACATTTGGTGACATACGCCTTGAGAATCTGGTACTGAGCGTCGTCGACACTACCGTCTTTGCTGCAGGTCTGCTTGCAGCCCGCGCTCCCGAGCGGTGCCGAGCTCCCCCTGATGTAGTCCACTTCGGATTGGCCGCGCCACACGGAGGGCACGTCCCTGCAGCCCAACAACAGTCTGGCCTCCGTGCTGAACTGGCCCGCGGACGGCAGCGTGCACCACTGGCGCGCCGTGCTTCAGTTGAAGCCGACCTTTTCCATGCTCTGGATCTGGCCGTCCGCGAACAGCAGCAGCGCGCACAGCTGGCTGCCCGAGTAGTGCTCGGTGTGCCCCAGCGCGTTCATAAAAGCGCTGTCGCACTTGTCCTCCACGGTCGCGGCACCGGTCGACGTCTCGGCGCGCAGCGAACGAAAGTCCAGCAGCGGCGAACAGTAGCTGCGCCCGCGGTTGCGCACGCACGCCTGCAGCTGGCCGTGCGTACGCAGGCGCCCGTCTGCCGCCAGCCGCTCCCAGGGGTTCACGGGCACACCTTGAGCCCCTCGTTCGTCGACTCCGCGCACGGGCACTCCACGCCGCGCAGCCAGCTGACGTCACTGTTGTTGCCAGCCGATCGGAACCAGAAATGAGACGCCTTCAGGCTCCCGCCCTTACAGAAGTAGCGCCTGTAAGTGTTGAGCTCGGATTCTCCGGACTACGGCTCCACGAAGCCGTCCCCGTCGTCGTCCAGCAGCACCCACAAACTCTCGACCAGGGCCCGCCGGAAGGCCTCGGCGGACCCGCCGAAACACTTGGCCGCGATGTCGTCTGCAGACGCCGAGACGCCGCCGTCGTCGTCCAGCGCGCAGTACAGCGTCCTCTCGTCCACTTTCGCACACGCGCCGCTACTCCACTGCGAGGCCGCGTTGGCCGCGTAGATCTGCGCGGGCACGCAGCTGTACGCATCCTGCGTGTCCACCGTCACGTTGGGGGTGAACTTGCAGCGGTTGTCGCTGGCGAACACGCGCGGGTACAGGGTATTTGGCCCCGGGGCATTGCTCTCGCTGCCGCGGCACGCCGCCGATTCGGCGCGGGCGTTGTACGCGGCGTCAAGGCTACAAGGCGGGTCCCACTGCCACTGCGTAGGGTAGCCTGCCTGCGAGCGCGGCAGGTTTTGCTTGGCGCCGAAAATCGCGTAGTCCTGGTCCTTATAGACGTTGGGGTAAGCCGCCGGCGCCGGCGCCAGGCGCGACGCCTTCAGCCAGCGGTACATGTCGCGCGCGCTGGTAACTGACCCCAGCCTGCCCGCCGGCGGCGGGTCGCCCGACGCGTTCGCGTCGCCCTTGAAGCTGACGCACGTGATGTTGAGCGTGGGCCGGCACTACGCCTCGGCGGCGCGATTCCTCCCAAAGCTGGCCTGCACGGCCGAGCACGCACCGCGCCCGTCCATGGTCTGGAACGCCACTAGCTGCCGCATGCGGTCCTGCTCCTGCATCAGCTTGTACGTGTCATTGGTCCTGTCTATGTCGGCGCCCAGCTCAGTGTTGCGCTGCTTCTTGTCACTCCAGAGCCCGTTTTCTTCTAGGAATGGAGAAAGCAAATAATTCTGGAATGTCTGGCCGTTGTTCATCCAAACCTTGTACGGCGCCGTGGCCAGGCTCAGCCTCGCTTGCGTGTGGTGCAGCTCGAGCGCGCGCTTCTGGTGTACCTGTGGCTCGGCGTACCCCGGCAGGGCGTCCCCGCCCATGCACAGCATGGGCACCAAGCACTTGGTGGCTAGCTCGTGCTCATGCTCGAACAGCAGGCGCAACCGGTTGTACTCTACCAGCGCGTTCTGCCACGACCAGTTCTCGTCGCGGTTCCAGCTTGCCGCTATTGTGCGAGTTCCTTCGGTGTCGCCGGTTCTTTTCTGCAGGTCGCGGTACGTGACGTCTAGGTACTTTTGGCGGTACTGTTGTATAAATTCGAGGTGGTAGTGTCGATCGTCACAGCCGCCGCTCGGGGGCTGCGTGCACTGGCTGCCGGGGTTGACGAGCAGGCCTCCGAGCGGGGATGCAGCGCCTGGTTTGGGACAGTCGCGTACAACGGGTCATTAGAGATTTTCAACAGGCGCCGGCGCGCCCCGGCACTAGTGCCGTTGAGGCCGCTGCGCCAGAAGCTTACTGCTACTAACTCGCAGACGGTCTTGGCTCGTGGAACGGGCGTGCGCGCCACAGATGCCAGCGCCATGTTGACGATGTCGCCCTCGCAGGACATGTGTTCGTGCAACCGCAGCGTGAGCGGCAAAAACTCGATGGGCTCGATCGGCGTTTCGTAGAACACGCCACTGCACTTGAGCCAGACAGGCACCGAACGGCCGTCAGTCAGATTGAGCAGCAGGCGCACGCGGTCGCCTGTGGCGTCGCCGAAGGGCCGCTGGCAGGCGTCGAAATTGACCGTGACTAGCTGCTCTACTCGCGCGTCGTCGAGCGTCTGGTCGTTGTTGCGCTGCACCAGATCCGAGACGATGCTGCGCAAGACCGCGCCTTGAGCGATTGCCAGCACACAAGCAAGCAAACAAAGCATGCTTGTCATCGTCTGTGGTCTTTTTTCGGCGTTGTACGTTTCTTTGCTGAGAAGCTGCGATGGTTTTTTGATTTTTCTTTTCTTTTTTTAAAATTTACAATACTTGCAGCAAGTATAAACCTTGAAAAAAGGTGGTGGAGAGGGGGGGGGAAAGAAGAAAAAGGAGAGAATGCACGGGGGACAAGAAAATCGTCATCCCGCCTCAATCCTCTTCCCGTGACGTGTTGTCTTATTCTCGGGGGGGGGGGGGGTGAACCTGAGGATCGACAAAGAAAGGAGGAGGGAATTTGGGTGTGGTATAAGTTAAGAGATTTTTTTTAGAAGACTACTAGAGAGAGAAATAAAAAAAAGGTTTGGTACGATCATGGTTTTATTACGGCAGACATTGTTACTTTTTTTGTTGTTTACTCTTTCCATACTCGCCGTCCCTCTGCCTTCCGTCTTATCCACCACCCCCTCGCTTGCCTTGTCTTGAAATTAAGATACGTGTATCAAGACATGGCAAGCGTAGCAGCCACGAGGCTCAGTGCAAGCATGACGTGTGGCCACGGCCTGGAAGACCCAGACAATACTTGTACAGTCGCGGTAGAGGAGGTCGAGGGCAGGAAGGCAGTCGTTGTTGTCATCGTTGTCGTCTTGGGGGCACCAGTCGAGGAGGAGGGTGGGTCGGGGGTTATCGTGCGCGTTGCAAGCCGCACCCGCTGTAGACCAAATAGCCGTTACTGTCTTGGGAACTACTGAAATTAGCAGGCAGGTGCGGGCAGGCCCCGCGCGTGCAGCCGCAGGCGGATGCATTCAAAGGTAGCTGCTCCAGCTCGCAGGGTGCGCCTATTTCCAGCTGCATACAAACGTCAATGCCCTCGGAAATGTCGTACATTCCAAAGACTAACACACGCTGGACCAGTTCAAACAAGGGCGTGCCCACCGGTGCCGTAGGACTACGTCCCCCCCGATAGCATTGTAGTTTTCTGGCATCTCGTAGTTTTGGTAGAAGTTGCGCCTGTTTGTCGTACCGTATTCGTTGCTGCAACTGTTGTTGATGACCGGCCACACGTTTTCGGAGGGGTTGTGCAAAGAATCTGCACACAGTGCGCCCAGAGCAGACCTGTCGTATGATACGTCGTCGCTACTGGGCGCGGCCACCTGTTGCACGTACATCTCTAGCCACCCGTATCAACCCTCTGAAAATTGCACGCGCGTTTCAATCCCTTGGTTGATCGCAAGCGGCACCGAGACCAAAACCATCGGCCCTAAACAGTAAAAATGGGCAGCTACCGGAGGCCAGACAGTTGCAATCATAGTAGGAACAGTTAGCAATTGATTGTCCGGGGTAAACACAGGCCTTGGTGCTATTGGCAAGGCATGACATGCCAGCGCATGTCGCCGCTGCAGAGGACAGGGGCACCAAGGCGGCTACAAACAAGACCAGCATTTCTTTTGCGTTCTTCTTGTTTTGCAGTGAGATTGTTTTTGAATGCAAGATTAGTGGACAGATTCTGGTAGGAAATAAAAAAATTATTTTTAACAAAAAAAGAATTAGTCTTGGCACGCTCTCAAGCAAATCTGCAAAAACATCCCAACAAAAAAAAAGTAGGGCTCCCATTCGCGGGAGGGGCTTTGTGTACTGGTGCAAGCATTCTTAGTGAATGTCCGCGTCCTTTCCACTCCCCGTTGGCCCCCCCCCCCCCCTTGCGATCCTCGTGCTCACTCCCGCCCGCCGGCACTCGCCCAAAAAAATGTTTCAGCTACCAAAAACAATTGCCCTGACGGCGATTGTTTTTGGTTAGCTGTGTTTCGGTTTGCAATGAATTTCGCGCCAAATGGGGAAAATGCCCGCAATCTGTGGACATTTTGCCCTTTTTGCCGCAAATTGCGGCACGCAGTAAATTTCGGCAATTGAAAGTTAGCCAAAGAAAATATTTTGGGGAAACGGGGGCAGGCGGGGGATTTTTTTTTTAGTCTAATTTTTTTTACCCCGCCCGCCCCCGTTCCCCAAAAATTTTCTTGAGATACCTGCCAATTGCAGAAATGTCCTTCGCCCAAAAAAATTCTAGCTGTCTGCCAGAATCAGGCGAATTTCGCTGCAAATGTGGAAAATGCCGGAAGCTACGGACAATCGCCCTTTGCTGCAATTGCGGCACGCAAAGAAACCTTTTTTGGGCGAAGGACATTTCGGCAATTGGCAGGTAGCCAAGAAAAATTTTTGGGAAAGACCGGCGGGCGGGGAAAAAAAATTCAGAACTTTTTTCCCCCGCCCGCCCCTCTTTCCCCAAAAATCTTCTTTGGCTAATTTTCGATTGCCGAAATGTCCTTTGCACAAAAAAAAAAAAAAAAAAATCACAGGGTTGCTGTTTCCGGCGAATTTCGCGGCAAATGCCAAAAACGCCGCACTTTGTGGACACTTCAGATCGACCGCAAATTTGCGGCACGCAATAATTTTTTTGGCCAAGGACATTTCGGCAATGGGCAGGTAGCCAAGAAAAAATTTTTGGGGAAAGCCAGGCGGGCGGGGAAAAAAATTTCTGCATGTTTTTTTCCCCGCCCGCTCCTCTTTCCCCAAAAAACTTTCTTGAGCTACCTGCCAATTGCCGAAATGTCCTTGGCCAAAAAAAAATCTTTTTTCACAGGTTTCAATTTCCCGGTGAACTTGGCGCCAAACGTGGAAAATGCCGCAAATTGTGGACCTTTTGCCAAAATCTGCGGCCAAAAGATTTTTCCCGGTTCCGGTTTCTGCGCTGGCGGCAATTTTTTGCAGTGTTGTGCTAAATTCGGTTAATTTCGCGACAAATGTATAATCCGGTAAAAGCGACGATGTGCCGCAAATTGCTGCACACCCTACGTTAAAAAGAGGCCGTACAACCAACAAACAAAAAAAAAGTTTTACTGGTTTGTTGTACTTTTTGATCTCTGTTTTGGTGCTTGCGCAGCTCCGGCTTTTAATTATTTTGGCTTGCCACAACCTTTGCACGATCCGGCGTCAGCTTTTCTATGTGACGGGGCTAGTTTTGTCTTTCTCCGCTTACTTCTTAACCTAGAGTTGTCTTCCTCGTATACAGTTGTAGTCGGGTCAATCGGGCCGGGCGTGGCCGTGGGGCCCATGGGCATGTCTGGGAGTGGCCATGCAACTCTTGCCGCCCTCTGCTCGCTGTCGGGATTAGACGACGAGGCCTCACCGCCTTCTTCGGCCACCTCTTTTGTCTCCTCGCCATTCTCGCCGTCGCCATCAGACGACGGGGTCTCACCGCCTTCTTCGGACGTTGGGGGCCTTTCTACAGGCGGTAGCTTCACTGCTAGCAGCGCGCCCCAGGGCCCAACAGCAAAAGTCGGTGGCACGGCTCGTGACCTCCTCGAAAATCTCCGCTTAACATCTCCGCGCAGAAGCACCAGACTGCCGGCCGGCGCGGACACGGGGCCCGCTTGTTCTTGGCTATCTTTTTTTCCCTTCTTGGGCTGCACTTGCAAATGCACTCCACCTTCGTCAAGGTCCTCCAACAAAAGCAAAGCTCGGTACGTATCATCTTGCGGTGCTGTGTGCAACTGGGGCAAGGACCTACGCGGCTGATTGAACGTTTCAAACAAAACGCTGAGCAGTTGCACGTCCTGAATGGTTGCGGTGCGACCGGCGTCTTCACATACCACAGCTTGAGCAAACGGCTCACCAGGCCGATGCAGTAATTTGCAAATAGAGAATCCTGCCAAGCGCTGCCGTTATTGGCAAGTTCGCCGTTCCGCTGCCACTGCCCCCCCTCCCTCCGTGCTTGCTTTCGTTGCGGGAGACGCTTTGACACGCCAGTTGTAGAACCATCTGGCTATTTCAATTTGTTGTGCTTGCATGAACCCCGTCAGAATCACAAATCCGTGACATTCCAAGGTTTTCAACCGTTTGTCGAACCAGTTGTAACCAAGCAACCATTTTTGTCGCGGTGGGGTTTGCTCGGATATGACTTCAAAGAAGGGTCCTCGGTTGACACCGTGTGCTTGCTCTTTTTCAAGCTTTTCCTTGAATTCGCGCGTTTGCTGCTCTTCGAGCCACTTGGTGAATGCCTTTTTTCTTGTGCTCATCTAGTTCGCCCTCAGAAGTTTAGTCGTTAAAAAGGTCAACACCAAAAAAAAAAAAAAAAAAAAAAAAAAAAAGCATTTTTGCAGTTCTCCTTTCCTGCCTCCTCCCACCCCCGCCCCCCCCCCCTGGACCCCTCGCGCGGCCGCCCCCCCCCCACCCCTCCCCCACCCACCTGGTCTAACCCCCTCCCCCTCTCGAAGACATTCGCCCCTTCTACTAATCCCCCCTCCCCCCCCCCTTAAGTCTGGGTGCCAAAAAAAACATATGACGGAGACTTATGGAGTAGGGGCCGGTTGGTCGTAGGTTGTAGAGACTGCTGCACTATGTGCAGTTGTGCCGGATGATCTTAAATGTTAATATTAATTGTATTAAGTAATATAATGGCTTTTTTCTTAATATTACTACTTTGAATGCTAGTTAGAGCTTGCAATCTCATCGTGCTCACATGCAAAAATATTAAGTCAACCCGCAGTCCGGACCTGTATAACTAAATGGGTAAGTTGATGTAATATGAATTACTATGCATAATTATATGCAAATACTGCATTAAAACGCACAAAAAGTGAAAAAGTGAGGTTCAATTCCAGTAGATGACCACAGAGAGCATCTACTGGAATTGCATCTCAGCAACCCGCAGTCCGCACCTGTATAACTAAATGCGTAAGTTGATGTAATTGTAGTATGAATTACTATGCATAATTATATGCAAATACTGCATTAAAACGCACAAAAAGAAACTTTAAATGAGAAAAACAAAGTTTTCCAGATAAATCTGGAACTTCTGCCACTTGGCAGGTAACAGAAAGGCTTTGTCTGCAGCAACCTAAGTTAATCATGCTATAGAATTTTACACCCGCCCATTAGCAAGGAAGATGATAAAATTGGTGGTTTGCTGCGATTGCGTTGCTAGAAAAGCTGAAAGAGCATTATTTCCAGCACCGTGGGGCTGGTAGCACACATAGCACCTGCAGTTAGCAGGATGAGGCATGGCAGGAAATGCCCCTCTGCACCGCGGGCACGCACACCCGTCACCGTGCTGGAGGCAGAAGAGGCACCTGCACGTGGGTGCATGCTGATAACGAAAGGGAGCGCGCTTCGGAGCGCATTTGAAACACTTACATCCTTCACCATGCTTGGGCTCGACTTCATTTACCTCGCAATCAGGGCATTCACAGCCCTCACCATGCGCAAAGCATTCGGCGCACTTACATCCTTGCCCATGACGCTGCACTCGCTGCGGCTGCTGGCTGCCCTTGCGCTGCTTGTGGCCCTTGCGCTGCTTGTGGCCCTTGCGCTGCTTGCGGCCCTTGCGACCCTTCGCAGGCTTCGGCTCCTCCTCCTCCTCCGACTCCGTCTCTAGCTTAGACTTTTTCTGCTGCGGTTGCTTCTTTTCTGGCTTCTTTGCTGCAGGCGTCGGCTTGTGCGTCGACGCAGGCGTCGGGACAGGCGGCGACTTTACTTCCATCACGTCGGCTTCCATGGCACGCATGAAGGCACAGGGAGGACACTTGCAGCCAGGCTTGTGGTGCGAGTTGCCTCCGCCACCCTTCTTGCTAGGCTTGGTTGGTTTGACTACGAGCTGAAGTATGCGCCTGGGCTGTTTAGGCGCGCCGGTGAGGGGCGGCGACACATCTTCACGCGCGGGGGAAGGCGGCGGCACATCTTTACCCGCGGGGGAGGCGGCGGCACATCGTCACGCGCGGGGGAGGCGGCGGCACATCTTTACGCGCGGGGGGAGGCGGCGGCACATCTTCTTCATTGAGACGCAGGACTGCGTTCTGTTGCAGCAGACCTGACTTGGCAGCTTCGGAAAACTTGCTGATGTTCTGCAAGTCCTTCTGCAACTGCAGCTGCTGTTCCGCCGTCAGCTCAGTCCTTTCCTCCTCGCGGCCGTTGTGCTTCGACTCGCTGTCAGAACATTAAATAATAATATTGCAATGCAAATCAAAGTAGTAAACCTGTCATTGGGGTCGGAGTTGCCTTCTGCCGCAGCCGGGCTCTTGAGAAGAAGAAAAAGGAGAAGAAGAAGAAGGAGAAGAAGAAGAAGGAGGAGAAGAAGGAGGAGGAGAAGAAGGAAGAGAAGAAGGAGAAGAAGAAAAAAAAGAAGCATAGTTGTAGCAATACTATCAGCTGCATTAGTAGTTACTAGTAGTAGTAGTAGTAGGAGGAGGAGGAGGAGGAGGAGGAGGAGGTCTGGAGAAGAAGAAGAAGAAGAAGAAGAAGAAGAAGAAGAAGAAGAAGAAGAAGAAGAAGAGTAGTAGTGGTAGTAGTAGCAGCAGTAGCAGTAGTAGTAGTAGTATTGGTAGTAGTAGAGGGAGGAGGAGGAGGAGGAGGAAGAAGAAGAAGAAGAAGAAGAAGAAGAAGAAGAGTAGTAGTAGTAGTAGTAGTAGTAGTAGTAGTAGTAGTAGTGGTGGTAGTAGTAGTAGCAGCAGTAGCAGTAGTAGTAGTAGTAGTATTAGTAGTAGTAGAGGGAGGAGGAGGAGGAGAAGAAGATGAAGAAGAAGAAAGAAGAAGAAGAAGAAGAAGAAGAAGAAGGAGAAGGAGAAGGAGAAGGAGGAAGAAGAAGAAAAAAAAGAAGAATGTATATAGTTGTAGTAAAACTAGCAGCTGCAGTGAGGAGGAGGAGAAGATGAAGAAGAAGAAAGCAAAAAAAAGAAATTCAATTACTACCCCTCGGCTTGTTTGCTGTTATTGTTAGCAGCTTGATCTGCCATCTCGTTTGCCAAGGCGCGCTTGGTTTGTTTTCTCTTTTTCTGTGCCGCCTGCAGACAATGTCATGTATGTGCATGGCATATGTATGTATCATTGATTTGCCAACCGGTTTGCGTTGCTTCTTTTTTGGAGGCGACTTAGAAGAAGGGCTTGCAGCTTCAGGCTCTTCTGCAGGTAGCGCAGTGTTTGCTGCAGGTGCTTTGCCCCTTCGAACTCTGCGCCCTCTTGCAGACGGCAGATCTTGAAAGATCTCGTTCTTGGAGGCCAGAACAAATGTTTTCCCAGAAGGAACGTACGTGTGTACGACGTTATCTGGTACACTGTGCCATGCCTTGGCCTCTGCCTTGGGGGAAGGAAAATTCCAATACTTTGCAGTAACTTCTGGGGGGATAATACAATCCTGCAAGTTTTTCCAATTCGGTTCGCCGTTGGTTTCAAAAAAATGCGTTGCCCCTGATCGTCCCTCTCCACCCGAAAATTTTGCATGCTCGAGACAACATGCTTGTCTACTGAATCGTCACCTTTGGGCTTTCCAGAACTCATTTCTCAATTCACTAAGTGAGTGTTGGAGGGAAATTCGACTTGAACAAAAGACACACCGGTCGGAGGTGGAAAAAGTGGCTGAAATGCCACTTTTCCAGTGTGGATTCCCTTTTTTTCCAACGTACAGGGGTGCACTCTCGTCGTCTTCAAGGCCACTACTTGTCTTCTGTGCTGTTTGACAGACGCCCTCGGTATGGTTGATATGATATGATGCTATATGACGTTTGATTTATGACATCTAGGGCGTCTGTCAAGTTTTTTGGACCTAGTTCTATCGGGAAAAAGTAAAAGTGCTGCACTTTGAAAAGGTCTCATGTTTTTCTTTTTTTTTAATGAAAACACGTTGCTCCACGACCACAGGCATGCTGGCATGTCTTCCCCGACCCCTGTGAAGCCGCTGGCAGTGCCTAGCGCGGCAGCAATAAGGCTTGCAAGGGCCAAAGCTTCCAAGTATGCGAAATATTATTATATAATATACCACTGCTAGAATGGAGTTGGATATCAGCTCAACACTTGTTTCTCATGCCCTCACACTGTCAAACATGATTTTTTATGATAGAAAACATGAATCCAACATATCAGGGCCTGCAGTATTTCCTGTTTGTGGCAGGCTAACTGGCTACAGTGGGCATGAAGTGCAGCACTCACCTGGTGATCTACTAGACACTACTACGCTAGTTGATGATGAATCCGAGCATTCCTCATGTTCGTCAACAGCAACCGACAGCACTCTATTCATGCATGGCTGTAGCACGTCAGCTGGTTCATGTTCAGACTCAGGGTGTCAGTCTAGTCAGTCTGCGGGATCGCGATCGTTTCAAAGACAGGGTGGACACTCAAGAAAGCGTATCGACGAGAGAACCGTTTCCGAACAGCATGCCAAGAGGCTCAAGAAGAGTAGGGAGTACCAGGCATGTAAACGGTCAGCTGCAGTAGTGGAGGCTGAGTTTCCTAGTGATGAAGAGCTGCAGGCCATGTTGCTCTCTGCGCAAGGGCGACAGAGATTTCCCAAAACCAGCGCCCTCCTAGAAACTAACAAGGCTCAGGCTGCAGCTGCTTCTGCCATTGGTGACATTGTTGCTGAATTGCCGGCTCGTTCTGCACACAAGCAAACAATTATCGGCAAGCTGAGGGGCAAGATGTCGGCGAAGGAGTTCCAGTCCTTTTTTACTTCCGTCAGTGAGAGGTATGCACGCAAAGCACTCGCTGTGCAGAAAAAAGTCCTGGAAGGACGTGCCAAAGGGGAAAAGCCTGATAAAGTCGACATTTTCAAACAGAAAAGAACGACTGATGAATCCCGCGAGGCTTTTTCTCAGTGGGAGAAGAAAGCGACTGCAAGGATTGTGTTGGAGAACATGGGCGCTAAGTCAGGGCGAGAAACTCTTTACTGGTATGGAACCACAGGTTCTTTCTACAAATCTTACCGCACTGAGCTTTTCCCCAATATCTACAAGGCCATGGTCGCTGACGCAGGGTCTGTAGAGCGCCTGGTGTACGAACTGAAGGGCACCCAGTGGGTTGCTGATAATGCAAGAGCCTACACGTGCGGCGGTCGTTGTGGCAATGCATGCAATCATTTTTACAGGCCGCGAAATGAAGCATCCTTGTACAAGATCCTGAAAGAGGATAATATTACCTTCCGCTGCATTACGAAGACCGTTCCCTGCCGGTGGCATGATAACTGGGAAAGATGGAAAGCCGAGCTCAAGCGTGAACAGGCAAAGCCAGAGGGCAAGCAGGACCTGAAGCTGATCCAGCGACTGAAGGCGAAGGTAGTGAGTTGCCAACGACACGATGAGCAGTACCAGGCGCAGCGCAGGTCGATATTTCTTGCCTGTGCACATCGCAGCCGCTGAGTTTATGTGTTGCATGCTACGCAGCTATATCCAGGCTAAGGTCGAGAGTTTGGAGGCTGGGTCCGGGGAGTGGGTCATTTACCAAGATTATTTATCTTGGTATTCTGAAACAGGCTGCAAGATGAATGATCTGCTCTTTACTGTAGTCACCCGCCGCGCCGACGGCCAGTTGCAATACGAGTACATCCACAACATCATCATGGTTGAGCACACTGGCGCAACCACCCGTTACTGCTGGGACTATCATCTGAGGAGCAAGGAAGATGGAGGAAGCGGGGAGATCTCTTCTTTTCCCGGCCCTGGTACTCGCACTGGCGATGGCGGCGGCGACTTTCAGAACTATGAGTTCGTTTTTTCCGAGGCGCACTACTGGGAGAAGTATGGAGTGGATATCAGCACGGACATGCTGTGTGCATTTCATGCGTGGAACCCATGCGACGGAGCAAAGAGGAAGTTTACCAAGGTCTTCACTAAAGACCAGGTCGAGCAAGGGCGCGGCTTCGCTCTTGTCGAGGAGTGGCTTGAGTCAGCGCAGGGAGCGGGATATGACAACAACCGGTTCTATGGTCACGACGCAGACGTGATCGAGAAGTGGGTGAAAGAGAACAAGGTTGAACCTCGCAAACTCAGTTCTTGGGGCCTTCGCAACTTGCGCTCGTTTCGTTACTCCAGGCCCACCCTCACTTCTGGCAAACAGTTCATTAGCGGTGTTGCCTTTGGTGCTTACACTAGCGTTGCGCCCGACGCCGACCGCATTCTCCTTGACATGCGATCGGACGAAGTCGCTGGCGGCAAGAGGTGCGAGCCATGCACACAGCGGTTTAAGCAGCCCCATCCATCGCACAAAGGCGTCGACAAATGCCCATCGAAGAATGGCCGAGGGGAGCGTGTGGCAGCGGTTCATGTGCAGTCTGGTGCAACTGCGGACCTGACGCGGGAGCAAAAGACTTCATACTTCAAGCGGCTCGCCTCCCAGCGTTCGGCAAACAAGAAGGCAAAGAAGAGCTTCAACGTTGGGCAATTGCGCAAACCGCGCCTAGCCAAGCTCTGTCAGCAGTTGGGGCTGTCCTCTGTCGGCACGGTACCAGAGTTGAAGGAAAGGCTCCAGGCGCACATGGCACAGCAGCCCAACAGCGTGTCACCCGAGGGCGCAGCAGCCGATAGCGAAGTGCCCGTCAGCAGGCTGCAGAATAAGAGCTTCAACGTTGGGAAATTGCGCAAACCGCGCCTAGTCGAGCTCTGTCAGCAGTTGGGGCTGTCATCTGTCGGCACGGTACCAGAGTTGAAGGAAAGGCTCAAGGCGCACATGGCACAGCAGCCCAACAGTGTGTCACCCGAGGGCGCAGCAGCCGACAGCGAAGTGCCCGTCAGCAGTGGAAAGAAAGGGGTGGAGAAGAGAGCTAGCAAGCAGGCTGCTACAATTAAACCTACTGCTTCTAATTCCTCGGGCGCGGCCGCAGCAGCTTCTACCAGACAGCCTCGCTCCAAGGCGGCGAAGGTAGACTCATATGCTGAAAGCGACGCAGAAGATGATGAAGGGAGCGAGTACGAAGAGCCCGCAACGCGCTGGATGTGCGCGTATTGTAATTATCCAAATCCATTAGGTCCAGGTGATCAGGAATTCGCAGGATGCATTAACTGCGGTGGCTTGGCTTCATCTGATGATGAATCAGATCTGGAGGAGGATGAGTGAGTGGGCGTGGTTTTTTTTTAATTTTTAGCAGCTGAATGAGGCCAATCATGTTGAAAGTCCTTAGAAATGTAGCTGCTTGAGATGCTGACACTGTGTCTTTGCACTGGCACTGCAGGACTTTGAATTATTGCATGTTGTCACTAGCTTAGCGTACTTGTACTGGCGAGTGGCTGGCGGGTGCCACCAGGACCAGAAAAAAATAATTAGTGGCAACAAAAGCTGAATTCAATTAAATCTGCATCGAAATCGTGTTTGTATCGTTTGTACTTACGCGCTGATAGCAGGTAACATGTAGCACGTGCACTTTGCAAGTACCGGTGCAGGCCGCTATCTGCTATGGTCTGCATGCTCATCTACGCACCTTAATAATAGTTCAAACATTGTTTTTTTGCATTAAAATACAATATTACAGCTTTAAACAGTGTTCTACGTCATTATTTTAATATTTGAAACTTTGCATGCAAAAAAGTTTCCCTACGACCGGACCCGGGGCGGCCCCTACTCCATAAGTCTCCGTCATATGAACACAAGCTATTTATGAAAGACTGACAAAAGTAAAAAAGAAAAAAAAACAAGAAAGCCACCATATGAGCTGGCTTTCTTCATTTTTTCTAAGAGGGGGAGGATTCTAAACTATTATCATGCAAATAGCTAGTGTCCCTACAACAGCTGCCGCGGCTCGTTTGCTTTATCAAACGCTGTTGACACATGTGTCAGCAAAGCACTCTTCCAAGCTCAAGGATTTTTTAACGCGCTATGACGAACTGCTACGAAAGATGGATTTACAACCTATAGGTCTTTGGCAAGGCACTTCACGGCTTTTACAACAGAACCTAACGAAGATCACCATTGCCGTAGTCGCGGCTGTGTGTCTAGGAGAAATGTCCGTAAAATATTGGTATGTATCTGTTTCGAGCTGCCGGATAAACGGGATCCCGTGCATTACAACAGCTAACAACAACACAGAGACAATCCCCACGGTGTCCAATAACGCTTCGCTGCAGCCAAGCCCCACGCCGTCACTTGCTGAATCCAGTACAATGCAAACGGAACTTGAGGACTGGTGCCTGCAAGAACCTCTAGACAAATCGGGTAGGATTCTGACTTTTCGTAATAATAGTACTCCAGAATTGTGCCTATCCGAATTTGCGGGACGAAATCCCATTGCTGCAGCTACTGAAAACGAAATTCGATCAGCCCCACATCGAGTATGGTATTTACAATGTCTTACTTTTTTTACAAGAGACTATGCGGTAAGATGGTAAACAGAAAAACCCGGCTGTCGCTAAGAGAGCCTTGGCGGAATTGGAAGTCTGTCTCCAACAGGGCGACGAGCAAGCAGAAGAAAGTGATTTGTGCGCCATGATCCGGAGGGCCGTGTCCAAATACCAGCAACACGACAGAGAAAGTTTTGGTTTAACTGACAAAAGCGAACAGATTGAACAGATTGGAACCGATGAATCCTATGGCAGGGAAGCTGCTGCCGCAATTGCAGATCAGAGAACAGGAAAAAACAGCGTATGTAAAGATTGGTAGCCTTATTATATCTAGTATTTTTGCGCTTGCTATTTACTGCAAAATATTCAGAAGGGCGCCAGAGTCGTCCGATGGGGTGGAGGAGGCAAAACAAATAGAATATCCAGCACATAATCTTCTCGAATATAAATCGCCCTCGCAGCAACCGGTCTATCCTGACAGGCAGCCGCTGGTGTACGAGCGTTGGTCGCTGCCAGTAAGCTTTCTTTCCGAACACCAGCGGCAGCAGGTCTTGTGGAGAAACTCATATCCGCCGCTGCGCGTGCGGGCAGCAGAGCAGCCGGAGGTGCCACCGGAGGAAGAGCAGCCGAGGGCGCAGCCTAGGGCGCAGCCGAGGGCACCAGAAGACCAGAGAAGTCAGAGGAAAAGAACCGATCTAATAACACTGGACCCATGACGCGTGCCAAAAAGAGAGCTCTAGAAGAAGCAAATAGCAGGCTTAACGGTAGTGGATCACGGACTTTAGCGGCTGTTACACCAGAGGAGGCTGTCCAGCCTCGTGCCAAAGATTTGGCGGCGGCGGCGGCTATGCAGCCCCCGCGTGCCAAAAGGCAGATCGAGACTTACGAGGTTTCTTTCGGGCCCCACTCGCGCAAATCACCGCGCACTACTACCCCAGTGCGGTGCCTGCGCTCGCCAGCTGACTGAACATCTATCTGGAGCTCGTGCTAAACGTGTCCTACACAAATCTAAGCCCGGCCGCGCGCCAATGGCTAGAGAAATTACGTGCGAGCGCAGTGCTATGATTAAAGCAGATATTTTTTACGGTAAAAAGTGGTTGGGGGGCAAAGGAGTGGGAGGAGTGAGGGCGTGAGGGGGAGGGGGGACAGTGGAAGCCAGGAAACGAACGGCAGAGAGCGGGGGGAGGACGTGGGGGGGGGGGGGGGTGGTGTGTGTGGTGCACACACGCTAAGCTCGCAACTTCGTAGCTCCGTAGTGATCCAGCAGCGGCAATAACCACTGCTGCCCCGACCTGGGGAGCTGCCGCGGGCTGCACCCGCGCTGGAGCATTTTGTAAGTAGTCCAATCGTCCTGTGACCGCAGCCGCAGAACCTACCGCAAATCGATATCAGGCCCTGGTTCGTAGAAGGTGCAGGGCGAAAACGTGATCACGCACGAGGTTAGCGATTCCAGGTTGTTGTTACGTGCCGGGCGCTGAATAGCTGCGTGTGTTTCTGCTCCGTGCGATAGTGCTGGTTTAAGCTGGCCGGGGCGAGGGAGCGGCCTGAGTTCTTCTTCTGCGAGGACTTGCGTAACGCCCTCAGATCCCTTATCTTCGGAATCTAAGGCTTTAGACACTTGGTGTTTTCCATCTCGGGCTGCGATCTCAAACTGAGAATTTACCTCGGCCGGTCCTGTTGGCAGAATCGTTACGACGCTGTTGTTGCAGTACGGCCTACGGCTTCCATCATCGTTTGTAGGGCAGCCTGGCAAGTCCTGAGAGATACTAGAGCCAACCGTCCCTGCTCTGAGGAGGCAGGTGCTCTCTTAAGGGGAAGTAATAGTACATGAAACTTGTTCTGTCCCCAGCGTCCACCCCGGCGACGTTTCTCACGTCTTGCAACACCGACCTTAAGTCCAGCAACAAACGACCCGTGTTGCTGCTGTGCTCCAGCGCTGTTACATCTACCGTCGCGGCCACGGTGTCGGCATCGATAAAAATCCGTACGTATTGTTGCTGGACCTGAGACCAGTAGCTGATTGCGGCCTCTTGTGCAATTGCGTCGTCATCGGTTGGTCGGCCGCGGGCCCGGTCCTGCACATCATCAATCACCTCTCTAATCCCAGTACCTATCCCGGTAGTTCCGGCCCGCCAATTCCTCGTGCAGGATAAAATAATCATATCCGAAACACGGTCGATCCAGGTCCTGGTCTTTTCGTCCTCTAGGTTGGCATAGATATCAGCGTCCCGTTGGCTTTCCAGATCTCCTCGGATATCTACTAAGGTCCGTTCACGGGCCAGCTCCTGCTGATACTCTAGCAAACTTAGGACCTCCCTGGTCGTAGATATGCCGGGCAGAAAGTGCTGCCCGATTAGGGCCACTAGGCCACGGAGCCTTCTTGGATCAATTTCCATCCGCACGCCGACGTAGCGGCCGTCGTGTTGCCAAGAGCGCTGAACGGCTTGCAGGTCGGAACTCTCGTTTAAATTCACAAGTTCCTGGTACAGCGTGTTGCGCGCCCGCTGATGCAGATTGGTGTGCCTCAGGGCCAGCGCCCAGAAATAGCTCTCCGACATGTCCTGCCAGGGCGGCGCTCCTGGGTGCCTCCGCCGGACCTCTGTGTAGATCATCTGCATAATCATGCTCCATCGGGGCACGTAGTGGCTCTGCAGGTCGTCTGGTGAAACACTGGCCTCGAAGCTTAGCTCACTAAGCTCATGGGTCCGCAGGATCCAGTGAAAGGACTCAACATAAACGGTAGCTAGCTCCGAAAAAGGGTACCTAGTGCCATAAGCGGCCGAAAAATCCTGCGTGACTAAAAAGATCGTGTACAAGCGCGCCTCAAATTCCAGCAGCCAGCTAAGCATTCCGCGCCGGAAGTCTGGGTGCCAGGCACGGTAAACGAACGACCTTGCGTGATCTCTCTGTTCTGAAGAAACTCCCAAGAAAGGCCAGAGAGCGTTCCAGGCACTGTTCTTCATTTTCGCTTCCTGCTCTAAGATCCTCTTTCTTTGCAGTGCATAAGATTTCTGTAAGTAATACACGCTCCACAGCGGGGGGTCCTTGAGCGCACAATAGGTTGCTCTCGCTAACGCAGCCGTAAAAAATACAGGAAACCTGAAGCCCAACACCTGAGCCGCCGCCGCCCTGATTTCGCTGTCGTAGCGCTGCCAGGCCAAGGCTTGCCAGCCCTCGTTGCAGTTTGCAACGAGGCGCTTCACGAAGCCGAGCTCGAAACGCTCGCCCAGACGGAGCACGTTTTGCTCGAAATATTCCTGGCCTGCCGTCCACGGGTGCGCGGGGAGTTCGTGTTGTTGGTTCTCTACGACCGCCAATCTCATGGGGTCAAACGTGCCGTTGAGCGACAGGGCCCGCCAGACATCCAGCTCGAAAAGAAACGTCGAGCCGTTCCTCGCGAGCTCTTCTTCCACTATTTGCTCGTCAGCAGCTGCGGGTACAACAGGATTTTCAGGGCGTCAAACAATGGTAGCTGTAAACCTTGAAGACTGCGTACAGCGCCAGAAATTTGCGGTTCAGGAGCCTCCTGGTCTGGCAAACCTTGCAAGCGATCCAAATGCTCTTGTAGGGTCACACTTTCGAGCGCAAATGAATAGTCCGAGTTGTCGTAGAAGTTCGACCGGTCACGCGTTACTTTCGTCCATAGGTTTTCATGAGATGGCCAAAGGGTGAAATTGGCCAGTCCACTTGGGGTATGCTGTATTTCAAACTCCAGGTTATCTGGCGTTGCAGGTTGCTCCAGAGCAGGGCCAGAACTGCCAGCGCCTTGTCTTGGTGCTGCCACAAGCTAAATTCGTAATCCCATGCTACCCAGAACACTTGCAGTCCTTCCTGGGCTTTTGGGCTTAGCTTAGTCCGCACCCTGTACCAATCGCTTTTATCTAGCAGGCCATGCAGCCTCCTAAACTCCGCCGTTTGAATCACCGTAGAGGTTACATTCGGCGAGTCTAGCCGTATCGTGTTGGTGGCGTTGCCTAGTACGTCCTTATAGATCGCGTCTACTGCCGCGTCCGTTAGTATGTAGGCGGCAATGGCCAGCGTTTCCTGAGTCACCTTCGTCCCTTGTGCGTTGACCGTTTGGCGGATCAAATTGCAGATCGAGCCTCTTGTCGTTAACGCCTTCAAAGCGCCCACCCCTACGGTTTGCAGAATCTGCAACAGTTGATAGCCCAGCAAATTTTCTTTTTCGGAGCCCTGCCCGGATACAACCCCTGCTGCCCGTAGAGCTTCATCGCAGAGAGCTTGGACCGAGTTATGCAGAGGTTCTCCGCCCGGCTGTAGGACTTGATAGCCGGCATTGTAACCAACCCCGAGCAAGAAATGAGTGGGCATGAATTCGAATTGTTGCGCGGGTCATCTTCAACACCCGCAACTCTTATATAACTCCGCAACGGAAATGTAATGCCGGTGCCAATTTGCTTGAGCGTACTCGCGACTACAATACCAAGCCCAACTTGACACATCAAACCAGTAACATACACCAGGACACCGGCACCGGGGAATGCCAGGGCCAGGGCCGGAGTTAGAAGGGGTTTCAGCGCCTCGATACCAGCCCAAAACAGTCGATTGCAGCAGCTGCACACGTTGCAGAGACACTGCCACGGGAGGAGGAGGCACGTGGCGCATTTACCGTCTTTTGTGATGACGGGTATGAGGTCTTTGCATGACGGGCACTCTCGCGGTTTGCGAGCTGACGGCCCGGCCCGCGACTTTCTTGCGGTGGATAGCCTCTTTGGTACCAGCTGCTCGTATTTAAGCAAGAACTCTCGAAGGAGTGGGCAGTTACGTTGTGTTGTTAGCTTTTTGTACAAATCAATCGTGTCCCGCTCCATCGCTTCTGCCTTTGTTTTACTGTTTTTGTTTCTTTCTAGGCAACCGCCGCGATGGTTTTTATCTCAATTTCTTTGTGCCTGTCCTTTTCCTTCCCTTTTTTCTCTCCCTTCCCGCCTCCCCCCCCCTTTTTTTTCTCCGCATGGCTCACTTGCCCTTTTGCCCCCTCCCACCGGTGGCCACCAAGAAACCCCCCAAAAAAAAAGAAATGCCGCACACGGGAGATTGTACTAAAAGAAGAAAAAAAAGAAATGGACAAGAATGTGTGGAGAGTAGGTTTGAGGAAAATGTCTTTGATTTTTCCCTTTAGGCACTTTTTTTTGGCTACCTTTGCTACCGGTTAAACAATCTCTAGCTAGCTAGTTTGCGGGCGCGCTCTGGTAGCCCTTGACCAGGACCAGGCGGTAGCCCCGGCAGCACCACACACCACCGCCGCGCGCCAACGCCACCGCCGCCGCGACGCAGCAGCCGCCGTAGAGCCGCCACAGCAGCCGCGGCCGGTAGCGTTCGTCCTCCAGCGCGCGGCCGTCGAGGAACGGCGCGAGCTCGAAGTCGGCGAGGTCCAGCACACGCACAAGCTCGGTCTTGCCCAGCTCGCCGCCGCCGGCCGACACCAGCGTTTCGCGCAGGCTCCAGCGTGCACTTGTCGTCACGTTCCACACCACCGCCGGGCCCGACAGCATGTTCAGCAGCACAAAGTACGGGACCGATGCGCCGCGGGCGGACGCCGCGAACGCCAGCTCGCCTGGCAAGAAAAAGCAGTCCGCCCCGGACAACTGCGGCGCCGTTCTCGGCGGGGCCTTCGACAGGTCCGCGTACATGCTGCCGTACTTGTGCAGCAACATCAACCCCGCGGCCGCGCGTTGGGCGGGCGGGGGCAGACGTTCGTACGCTTCCCACACCTTGGGAAAGTACAGCCTGGCGATGCAGTCCGTTTGCTCCCGCGGCCGCAGCACGTGCCTCGCGCCGGTCGCGCGCGACCAGACTCTGAGCAGGCTCCTGCTCCAGTACGTGGCGAGCACCTGGTGCAGGCAGTCGCTGGCGTTGCACGGCTGCGCGACTGTCTGCAGCCTGGCCCAGCACGGATCCGGCGCGCTCGCCAGCCCCGCACAGGCGGCTAGCAGCCAACTCCAGGCCATTGGCGCACTGAAGCTGTAAGGGCTTTTTTCTCTCTGTTGTGGTTGTGGTGTCCTGCTTTTTTTTTGGACGCCGTTCTCTTTTTTTTTGTGCTCTCTGTCCGTTCTCTCTTTGTTTGCAAATAGCAAAAGAAAAAAAAGAAAAAAAAAAAGTCTCGACACCAAAGGGGCCTACTTTCTGGCGCCTGCCCGGGGGGGGGGGGGCGCGGAAGCTAACGAAGAGAGACAGACCCCGCACCACTTCTCCTTGACGTCTCTCTCTCTCTCTTACCACCCCCACACCCCCCCCGCTTCTCCGCACGCATTTGTTTTCTTCTTTTCCCCTCCTTTGCGTCCACACACACTTCCCGCGGCCCCCCCCCCCGGCTCTTACTTTTTTTTCTGGGAAAAGACCCCCCCCCTCTCTTTTTTTGTATATATATATAATTTTGCAGCCTGAGCAACGTACAAGTGAAAATCTTTTTTAAATCTTTTGAAAAATTTTGGTTTGTCGTTGATTTCCCGCCCTTTCTCTTCCCCTCCCTTTTGCTCTGCCGTCTATTGATTGTCACCAGTGTCCGATCGAGACGAAACGGTCAGCGAAACTGAAACAGCAGTTTGTGGTGCAGCAGGCGTTTCCTGTGGCACCGCTTCTGGTACGCGCTCCTTGTTCACAGGGACCTGGATCACGTAATACGCGGCCAGTCTCTCGAACAACTCTGTGACCTTGCTCAAGTCATCAGCCGCTTTGAATTCAGCGGTGATGTCTATCCCCTTTTGAGGATCCTTTTTCACATCATGGCGTTTCAGCAGATAATTGTCTAAATAATCTTTTTTTAGTGCCTCCAAATCTCCGTCGGACATGGCCTTGCCGTTCCTCTCCAGCTCTTTGTAGGTTTCGCGAGCTTTCATGTAGTTGCCGTTCGCGCGTCCCTTCTCGCGCACGTTCTGGGCAAACACTGCCTTGTGCAGGACCTGACAGAAAGACTACCCGAGACCGTCATCCGTGTTCACGGTTGCACCACTGACTTTAACCCACTTGTACATGTTCTCCAGGGCCTTTGCAGAGGTCGTGTGCGAGTCCATCCCTTCGCCCGCCACGTGGATCTGCAGGCTCTTGAAGCCCTTTATCTTCCCACTCTCGAACAGTTTTAGCAGCATGTTGCGCACGCTCACGTCCCGTTCATCCCTGTCAGAGCTCATGATGTCACCGCCAACGTCGAGCATGCGCAACTCAAAGTCGTCGTCTTTCTTGTCAAGGCTCTCGCGGAGGAATTTGGCCATCGCTTCTGTCATCTGATCGTTGCCCTTCTTGGTTGTAGGGGTCATGTACGGATCCGCGATGATTTTGTGATATTTTGCATAATCATCTCGAAATTCCTTAAAGGCGAAGCTCTCTGCCGCAAGCGAACTGTAGACGTAATCCGGGCCTTTCAATTTTAGCTTGAATCGTTCGTTTGTCGATAGCTTGTCGTCGCTTGTATTGGGTGCTAGCTTATCCAATAAACCTTGGCCTAAGCCCGTTGTAAAGGCATCCAAGCCAACTCCGGGGACCTTGAACGCATCCCCGCTCTGCAGCACGTCTGTATTTATCTTCAGGGCACGGAACCACTCTTGTGCTTCTTCCAATGTCAGCGAAGGCCGCGATGAGCTAGGCCTCCTGCCTTTTTCATCAGCTTCGTTCAGCAGGGCGTACCAGGCCAGCGCTTGTTAACCTTGGGTGTAGATTTCGTTGCAACCATGACGTTAGTGTACTCCATGTTTCTTCGCTAATGACCTGGTGGTCTAGGAGCAGGGTTTGCAGCTTAGGTAGCTGGAGCAGCAGCTCTGGTTGCTGCAAGCCGGCAATTACGTCGTTATCTCTTCCAATCAGCGACAGTAGCTGCAAGTTGTTCAAGCGTAAATCGGCCAGCACCTGCAGCCCGACTTCACTTCCTGACCAGAGCCTTTCTAGCGCCAGCACTCGTAACTTGAGGCCAGTAGGGAAATGAGCAAGAAGGGACCCGCATCTCGGATCTCGCACTCTTAGCTGCCTGAGCTGGGGGGCGTCACCCAGGAGCGTGACATCCCCCGCTCTTCGCCGCGCAGGCAATAGTCCAGGTGCAGTAGTTGCAGATGCTCGCGGTTCAGGTGTTGGAGCACGTCGAAGTTGATGTGCGGGAACCCCTGTAGCCTCAGAGCTCACAGTCTTAGTTTCCGTAGACTGGGGCAGTCCTTGAGGTCGTGACCGCTCAGGTCGTGGCCGCGGTGGGAGTTTTCTGTTAGGCCGAGCTCTTCCAGAGCAGTCAGCGCTCGCAGCACAAGCTCCAACGAAGCTGCGCCTAGACGGCAGCCATGGAGTGACAGCTTTTTCAACGTGGGTGGCATTTTGGTCATATCGCTAGCTAGTTTGGAGCGCAATTTCTGATCGAATGCTGGGTCGTGTCGGTCTGTCCTCAGGCGCTTGAAGGAGACACTCAGCTCGCGCAGCTCCGGTAGGCAGGGTAGCTCTGTCTTGTCTTGTCGCAAGTACCAGTAGGCGCTATCTGTGTCGCCTTGAAAGTGCAGTGCCTTAACTTGAGTGGGCCAGTTTATAAGATTCAGCTGTCCATGATCAATGATCAACAGGTCGGCGCGCGAACCATGTCCTTTTTCGAAAGCTCTGGGCGTGCGAGATCGAGTTGCTTAAAGCGTAGCCCCGCCAGCAACTTGACATTATGTTCTGGACTTTCTAAGTGGCAGGAAAAGAACGACACTTTCGCTTTTGCCCACACTGGCGCCCAACGCTGGAGCATACCGACGCAGCCTTCGTTAAACAGATTCAAACTCTCGGTGAATTCTAAGCTGGACCAGACGTCGTTGTTTGTAAGAAACAACCTGCGCAGAGACTTAGAGGCAGAGGCCACGCACAGAGCGTCTGGAAGCTTGAGGCGGCTGAGCACACAGGGCCATATATCAGCCGGCAGTATCTCTAGCCACGCCTAAGGCAAGGGCGACAGGTAAAAAAGAAAAGCCAGCAAACAACAACAACAACAAGAACAACCACAAAAGAATTGCAAACTAAACCTGCGGGGGTTCGCTGGGCGCTGAAATGTCTTCTTGGTTGTGGCATAAGACATTTCAGCATGACCGAGCAAGCGCCAACCCAAATTAAAAAAATAAAGAACAGAAACAATCAGGCACGAAAAAGCACGGACAAATGAGAGGGAGGGGGGGGGGAGGGAAGCGAGCGAAGTGTACTTTATGGTCTCTGATGCGCTGGTACACCTCTTGGTGGCAAGGGGGGGCCGGCTGTTGAGCTCTTGTCACTCATAGCAGTGCCGCCTAACAAAAATCGTAAACAATGCTCCTAATTTCTCTTGTTTAAACTACCGAAAGAGACTCCAAGAAAGAAACAAAAAAGCCTAGCCAACTTTTTTTAGGCAGTGGGAAGAAAAAAGGGAGGGTATGGTGCAATTTAGGGGCAGGCGGGGGGGCCGGGGGGGGGGGGTAGAGGTTCGATCTCTACCCCCCCGGCCCCCCCCCCCCCCCCCGCGCCTTTGCCTAGTACCCCCTTTTATTCCGCTCGTCCCTTCTTTTTTTCCTTTGCTTGCTTTTCTCTCTCTTTTTTCTCTCTCTTTCTCTTTCTCAGCCCAAGCAAGCCTGGTAGATAGATGAACGGCCCGCGGTGCTCGGGTAGAAAGCGTCAAAAAAGAGCGCTTTCGTCCAGCCAGCAACAGCTACCAGCAGACGTGGTCCGGCTGCTCCTTGCCTTTCTGCCGCACCTGGAATTGCTGCGTTTGTCACGAGTGTGCCGCGGCGGACTCTGGGGCTCCGACCGTTGGTGGCCCACGGAGCTGGTGCTGCCCTGCCTTCCACCTAAAGCGGCGTTGCTCGCGCTGCGCGCGCGCGGCTCTTCGATTACCGAGGCGGTGGTGGACACTTCGGCGTTCGAGGGTTCGGTGACACTTGCGGAGTGCGCCGGCTGCCTGCACGGCGTTCGCTCGCTGCAGCTCGTGTCCTGGAGGAGAGAGGCGCGCGCCGACGACATCCGGGCCCTGGCCGGCCTCACGAGTTTGGAGCAGCTGTCGTTCGAGTACTGCCGGGCCTTCGCGGATACTCTACTATCGCCGCTAGCCGCGCTGGTCCGGCTGCGCCGGGCTCGCTTCTTTAGGTGTGGCTGGCTGCCCGCCCTGGACTGGCTCGCGCAGCTCCCCGCGCTGACGGAGCTCGACCTGTCGGACTCGTACCAGCAACGCGACGGGCTCGACGCGCTGCGGCGGCTGCTGCCCCGCCTGCGCGCGTTGTCGCTGCCCGACTACCGGGGGCACCGCTGTCCGGAGGGGCTGGCGGAGCTCCCGGAGCTTAGGAGCCTGCGGTTCCCCCCCGCACGTGCCGTGTGCCGGACCGCCGTGCCCGTGCTGCGGCGCCTGGGGCATCTGCAAGAATTGTGCCTCGAGTACTGTGCGGTCGAGGCACGCGACGTGGCGGACCTGCTGGCCTGCCTAGCGCGTCTGCCCGAGCTACGGAGCCTGGCCTGGCACGACACTTACGGTATGCTGGACGACTCGTACGCAGACAACAGCGCCAGGCTGCGGGTCGAGAGCCTGACACTCTGCAACGCGGCGCTGCGCTCCTCACGCTTTTTAGGCTGCTTACCCCACCTGCACGCGCTGACTTTCACCAAGGCGTTGTTCTTGGAGGGGCTAGACCACATTGCGGCTATGGCCGAGGACGTCGTGCTGTCCGACTGCCTTTGTCTGCGCGGGCTGCGTTTCGGCAGCGCGTCCAGGCTGCAGACGTTAACAATCACCGACTGTACAGCTGAGCTCGACCTGTGGGCCATGGGCCCGGCGCTGCGCCTGCGCGAGCTGACGATAGAGAACGTGGCGGGCGTCGCGAACTTGTGCGCGCTGGCGGACAGCCGCGCACTGTCGAGCCTGAGCCTCAGCGGGACGCCGCTCGATCAGCAAAATACAGGGACTTGCAAATCTTGCAAAAAAGAATCCCTTGCAAGTTTTTAGGGTGCTCATTCGTAGACAGCCCTTCCCGCCCTCCCTCCCCACCACCCCCTCCCTCCCCAAACTAATAGTCCCGGCGAACATACACCACAAAAAGAAATGCCAGCACGGACCTTATTCTTAGCGGTTGGGGTGGGAGGGGGGGGGGGGAGTTACCTCACCTGTGGCGCCGCGGCTGCGTTGAAAAGGAATGTCCATTTGCCTTTCCTTCCCTTCCCCCCCCCCTTTCTCACACCCAATCCAAAAACTTTGGTGGCAACGTCAAGACAAAAGGAATGGCCACGTCCTAAATCGAACGACATTAAAAGAAAGGAAACATCAAGAAAAAAAAACAAAAAAGAAAAAAAAAGAAAAAAAAAGGGGAGGGGAGGGGGAACTGCAGACAAAGCGATGTCCGCACGGCCGCTCAAACGCATCAGGCTCGACATTCCGCTAGTGCAGACCGCTCTTCTGAGCCTGCCCGCCGACGTCTGGGAGCTGGTCTGTGCCCTGGTCGCGGATAATCCGTCGTGGTTTTTTGCGGTCTGGTGCTTTGTCTGCAAGGACGCCAGAAATAACGGTTGCCCCGTGTCATTCCCTGCGCTACGAATACATTCAACAAAGGGCGCCCCCGCGGCTCGCTGGAAGGATTGGAAAGAGATCACTTGCCTGACTATCGACGGGGACGAGACTGCCCCGATCCTGCGAACTATCCAAGAGAATAAGACTACCGTACAAACTATCCTGATTGACATAGTCACAGACCAGGACCTAAAAGAGGCCGCGAATATCAACGGCTTGCAGGGCTTGTGCAACATTTACGACATAACCCCGCCTACTGATGTCGATGACGTACCCGTGTTGGTTCCGTGCAAGAGCTGGCTGAGCAACTGCCATTTCGCTACCGAGGAAGCACTCATTCCGTACCTAAAAGACAAAAAGCCGCACACCTTGGTTTTGATCTTTAGGCGAGATGAAGCGTTGAGCGCCAATCTCTGCAGTGTCCAAGAGATGACCGAGCTGCGACAGCTCGACCTGTCCAACAGCTGCGTCCCCAGCGAGTCATCTTGGAGCTGGATTGCGACATTAAAACAACTGCGATATCTAAATTTAAATCACTGCGAAGGGCCCACTGACTCTGCCCTGGGGAACTTGTCCGGCCTTTGCAATCTCGAGTATTTGTCTTTGTATGCCTGCGTCGACTTTAGCGTGGCAGAGCTAACGCGGCTTTCACGCCTGCACAGGCTTAAATATCTGAACTTAGCTGGTTTGCATGTACCTGATCTCCAGTTTGTCAAGGACATGATCAAGCTGCAGGAGCTCATCGTCTCTATTGCCACGTTAACAATGACGCGCTGCGGCATCTCTCCGGCCTGCAAGACCTGCGGGTCCTAGATCTTTCGGGCAACAAAAACGTAACTGACGCGGGGCTCGCCGATGTGGCGCGACTGAAACGGTTGTGAGAGCTAGCTCTGGGCTCCTGTCACCGCATCACCTCTGTCGGGCTACAACAGTTGTGTGGCCTCGGAGGCTGCCTGCAAAAGCTGCGTCTGTTCGGCTGTGCGATCGACGAGTTCAAGTCTTTGTCTGGGCTTGGCGCGCTACAAGACCTGTCGCTGGACCTCTCTGAATTTACTGGCGATGAACTTGCTCGCCTACCGACCATTTGCAGAGGTTGAGCCTCAGAGGCGGCCCACGATTCGACGGAGAGAAACTCGGGCACTTGTTGCGCGTGCCAGAGCTGCAGCAACTGTGCGTAGAAGACTGTACAAATCTGGCTTCTTCGTCTATCACGCATTTGAGAGCCTTACCAAACCTGCGAAACCTACGTTTTTCTAATTGTCCCGGGCTTGATGACGATGTGTTTGGGCACTTTCTGGGAATGGAAAAATTACAGAAACTATATAAGTACTTATATATCTGGAGATCTCGAAAAAATAAGTAGAGAGGCAAGGGAGGCTTTCAAAACAGAGCGCCCTGGTTGCGACTTTCACTGCAGATAGGCACCTTTTCGGCTCAGAAGGACACCGGAGCAAAAAAAGCACTGTCACACTCGTTCGTACTGAGCTAAACTTCTTTTTTCTTTTTGTTTTCAGGTTGAAGTAAGAAATTTCTTGGGTTTTAATTAAAGAAACGTTGCAAAAAACAATTGTTTGGTTTGGCACACAAAGAAACAGGCGTCAGTGTCTTAAGCGTGCGAGGCTTCTTCTTCGTCAAAGCCACATGGACATTCGTCCCCATTTTCGGGATTGTTAAGTTCTCCACAGTTTTCGCAGGGGTAGTAGCAGCAACTCTCGCAGCCGACCTCTCGGATTGACGCCATGGCTGCCTCGTGAGACTCTGCAATTCTGCTCGCACCCAACAGTGCTTGCAGAAGCAGGTGATTCTTTTCGCGAAGCTTGTCTTCGCTGCACTCCGCAACCCTCTTTGCAAAGCTTCAAGCGTTTTTCCTCGGAGCCGGCTATTTCCTCGTAGTGCACGCGGAACTCTTTGCCCTGCCGACACCAGGCCTCATTGACAGCTTCATTCCCGCGCTTGACTAACATGATCTTCTTGGCGCTTTAGGCGGCCTTGGCCTCCTTTGGCTTGTCGGTGCGTGCTCTTTTACTCATACCTATTTGACAATTCTCGACAACATAGGTACAAATGTCCTGATTTTTTTCTTTTTGGAGTCACACGACAAAAACAAAGGATACATATATACATAGAGAGAGAGAGAGAGAAAGGAGAGACAAAAGAGAGGGAGAGAGAGACAAGAGAGGGGGAGAGGGAAATAAAAACGCTAATGCAACACAAGCTTGGTTGTAACTCAGGGGGGCACGACACAATCCAAGAACATACGCAGAATACACACACAGACACACACACAAAAGCACAAAAATTCACACAGACACACACACAAACGCACAAACACACAACTTTACACACACAAAAGCACAACGTTACGCACACATTACACCCACACACATGCACACGTTACACACGAATCTCATAGATCGCACACACACACACACACACACACACACACACTCTTGATGATACATACAATCCGACAGTAATGTACACACTTATTGCCAATAGCACAAAACTGATTTTATACCAAAATGTCCAACACGAAAAGTGGATAGCTTTGGTTTTTTTTAGAGGCCCCCCCCCCAACTGTATCATATTGCGCAGGGTGCACTTCGGTGGCACCGACTACCGGCATATAATCCTTGGTCTCGATGCGGCAAAACACCAAAAGCAAACACATAAAACCATCGCGGACAGATTACGCCTGCACACACATACAGATACACACACACACAAGTACACACACACAAGTACACCCACACAAGTACACACACAAGTACACACACATACAAAATCACACACACACACACACACACAAAATCACACACACAAAATCACACACACACAAAATCACACACACACTACAATCACACACACACACACAACATCATATACAGCCACAACAAAGACCTGGTTTTGTGCATGAATCGAAAATCGTGATTTGAGGTGTGTGTGTGTGTGAGAGAGTGATCTGATTTGCGTCATTTTGGTGTATGTGGTTTATATCTATGCTTTGTGTGTGATCTGATCTGATTGGCGTTATCTAATTTGTGTGATTTGTGTGTGTGTGCGATCTGCATGACTTTGCGTTGTGACTCGAGTGTGCGTTATGTGCAGATTTCTTCATTTTGCACACGAGTGTTTTATCGACTCTTCTCCTCCCCCACACCCCCCACCCCCCCCCCCGCATTTGCCTTCCTGCATCCCACTGTTATCAACAACAACAGCAACAACAACAAAGAATAAAAACAAGGCTATTCCAGCGTAACAAGCAAAAACATCCCAGGAGTTTTTTCATTTTGTTTAATCTTTCCCCTCCCTCCCCCCTCCCTCTCTCTCTTTTTCTTGCGTTTTGCGCCCACCCCCCACTTTTTTTGCCTGCCTCCATGAGGAACCTTTATATATATATATAGCCACTCTTGCTCTTTGAAACAAGATTAAAACGCACACAGTGCCTTCCTTAGTTATGGGCGGCGAAGACCAAGAACTCTTTAAATGGGTACAGCAAAATGCTTGCACCGACAAAGTTACGCATTAGAAGGTATGGGCGAACAATTCAAAAAGGAATGGAAAGACCTGCGAAACTTTGTTGAGCAAAAGAAGTCGCTAGCTGAATTCAAATTGGTACAAAACATGCACTTTTACAGAGACCACATTTTTTTTCTTGTTTTTTGCTAGGCCCAAAACGACAAGTTGAGGAATGATGCGCAGATACTCAAAACGATATACGAATCTCTTTACAGTGGGTCCTTTACGCGTAGTCAATCGCGGCGCCGTGGAGCTACCCAGACGACCCCTCCTGTGCGGAGCAGCAAGCATCCAACACAAAAAAACGTCGCTGCGACATTTCGGACGATCAATTAACACTTTGGCATGCTTGGGCGCGGGGTTCGACGGGAAGTGCATGCAAGCCGGAGGATAAAGAAAAGCTACGGAATATAGCACGTCAATCACTCGTGTCTTTTCGGACTGACACTGAGGAGGCAAAACAAGAGGCCGAAAGGTTGTACAATCAATATAACCAGGAAAACGCAAACGTTGGTCTCGCTCGCTCTATCGGCCCCAGTAGTAACGCGAGGGAAGGCTCAGATGCCTCGCCCCAATCACAGCCGCCTCCGTCCCAATCTCAACCACCGCTGTCGCAACCCCCTAGCACGATCCGGTATACATGTTTTTTTAAGCAAATGATTTTTTCTTTTGATTTTCAAAAAGACGGTGTGTGTGTGAGAGAGAGAATGAGATCACCAGCGCATTTTTTTCTTTTTTTCCTGTGAAATTTAGGATCTGGATGCACGTACTGCGCTCTATTTAGGTGGGACGCGAGGACACAGTATGCATGGACAACGCTAAAAATTTGGTCCGCTTGATTTTTGGTGTACTCCGAACGGAAGCAAACAATTTTAAAAAAGCTTTTCTAATAAAAAAAAAATTGCTACGGACTACTCTTTTTAATTTGTCAGAAAAAAAATCGGGGTCGTCTTAGACAGGTTCTGCGTATCGTTCGGTGGCCCGGCGGCACAGGGGGCACGCCGTGAGCTGTGCCGCGCATTCGGTGCAGAGCTGTGCGTGGCCGCACGGGAACAACACCGCCAGCCGCTGTTCGCCGGAGTCGAGATCCTCCAGACACACGACACAGCATAGCTGCCGCAAACGCTCGTGCTCGCTCGCCAGCTTCTGTCGCAGCTCGTCCGCGGCGGCCAGCGCCGACGCCAGGGCGCTGACGTCCTCGCCGTCGGCCCACTGCAGCGGGTCAATGGCCCGCAACAGTCGGATCGCCGCGGCGGAGCCCCTTCCATCCGAATGTAGCTGCAACGACTTTTCCTTGCTGCGCAGCCGGCGCAGACAGCGCCGCGATTTGCGCAGCTTCTGCTCCAGCGACTGTAGCTGCTGCTGCTTACGGGCCACGTCGCCCGACAATTCGTGCGCGGTTGCTTCTTCTTTGGCCAGCTCGGCCCGCACGTTAGACAGCTCTTGGTGCTTGGTCCAGCCGCACGCAGTCGGCGCAGCGGTCTCGCTCTTCTTCTTCCACGTCGCTATCGCCGTCGCTCTCCGCCCGTTCCGAGTCGTTCGCTGCAGGAAAGCTAGTGTGCTGGCGGGCGTGGTGTGTCCGGTCGTCGCCAGCCGGGCCCTGACCTTGCACCAGACGCCCCACGCCACTTCCAGCCCATCCGTCCAGCTCCCGAGCCAGTTGGCGCCCAGCGCGGCGGGGCCGAGCAGCGCAGCTGTGCACAGCAAGGGCGGCACGGACGACAGCACGACCGAGAATTGGGAGGGCTGGTCACGGAAGACGTTGCACATGGCCAACTCCAGAAGCTGCTGTAGGAGGCGCGGCTCGGGCGATGTTTGCTGCAACAAGAATTGCAGCAGCACCGGCGACTGCCCCGCCACTGCCGCCGCCAGCCACACCGGCTGGGACGTCTGCAGCAGCTCGCCCGCCTTGGCCAGGACCGACAGCACCCGGCCCCGCTCTAGCTGCAGCAGGGCCGTGCGCAGCAACACCACGAACCAGCACGTGTCACCAAAGCTCGGCGCCGACGGCACGCCGACCCGCAGCACTCGCAGCAGGGCCATCAGCAGCACCTCCCGCGGGAACAGCTCCCCCGCCTTCTCGCGCCGGCCGTCCGCCAAGACCTTAAGCCCCGCCAGCACCGACCTCAATGGCCCGGGCGCGGTGTAGCGCTGGCGGATCCTCTGCCACAGCACCGCCGCCGCTTCTAAAAACGTCGCCCACGTGGCGGCGTACAGCAGGGGCGACACGGGCAGGAACAGCGCCTTGACCAGCAGCGACGACGCCGTTTCGAGGTTCTCACAGGTGTTGTCCAGCAGCTTCGACAGCACGACTGCGGCCAGCCGGTATTGCTCGTCGTCGTTGCCGCGGGGCAGCTTTTGCAGGCCCCGCCACAAGGTGTCCAGCGTTTCGCCGGGGGCGTTTTCCGCGGAAAGTTGGTAGAACAGCGACAGCAGTTCCTGGTACAGCACACCCGTGCTGCTGCCGCGCAAGTAGGCCGAGTACGGCAGCGCGGCCAACAACGTCCGGGACGCGCGCGAAGCGTCGTGGCGTAGGTGCCTGAGCACGGTAGCGAGGAGCTCGCACCGGCCCTGGCGCGCTAGTGTCCCGGTCAGCGCCACCCACAGCCCGGACAGCGCTTCGCTGTCCAACAGGCGTTGCAGCCCCCCGCTCGTAAATTCAGGCGCGGGCAGCCCCGCCCGCACAATCAGAGCACAATCCTCGTAGTCGGCCTGCATATGTTTTTTTTGTTTGTCTTGCTGTTTGGCAGACTCTTTAGAGAAAAAAAGGAGAGAGCTTCTTGCTTTTTTTTTTTTTGTTTTTCTGCTGTCCTTGGCTCGTTGCTCACCCCATATTTCTCTTTTTGGCGCGGCCGGCGCCCCCCCCAATTGCTTTTTTTGTTGCAAACTTTTTGTTTTTTCTGGACGTTCGTTCGTGGCCCCCCCCCCCTTTCCCCCCTCCTGAAAGATTTGATAACTTGCTCACCTTGGTCTCTCTCTCTCTCTCTCTGCTTGGTTCTCGTGGTTCCTTCCCCTCTCTCTCGCTCTCGCTCTCTCTCTCTCTCTCTCTCTCTCTCTCTCGCTCGCCATTTAACTTTTTTTCCTTGTGCTTTCCGCGGCCTGTAGCGGCTCAATTTCTTAGGAGATTGTAAATGAGGCGCCTTTCCAGCTTTCATTCCTCTTTGCCGCGAGGACGATGACAGTTATTAAAAACGCTAGCCACATGAGTACGAGTAACGCCCACAAAGGTTCACCTGGCGCAATCGGATCGCACACCGCACCAATCTGGCCGTACATCGTATCTCTAGGATGTCTACGGTTGCTGTACCCCCACTTCCAGCAACACGAAAAGAGATGAACGGCTGAACAAATACGCACAAGAACTGTGCAAGCTAGAAGTCCATCGTAGGCAAGTTTTTCTTCAAAGACGAACTTGAAATCTGCCTGATAAGGAATCTCGGCTCTATTATGTATTTCAACTGAGTTGTTGCACATTATCTCAATCGTAAACGGCGGTTCAGACTCGTATTTATACCCATTATGCCGATACGATATGTTGCCAATTAGGTCCACCAAGGGAAAGCGTATCTATACCGCCGGTCCGCCATAGTATCTTTATGATGTTTGGGCCCGCCAACGTATGCCCAGAGAAGTTGGTGCCAATTGTGATCGTATCGCAGGGACCCCCGGCAGCTAGCTTTTTGCATCGTCCCGAACATATTTTTGTTATTGTGTAGGTAGAACCTGGCTTGCTGGACCTCGCAGACCGCCTGGGCGATGGATGTCAAGGCTGAGACCGCTAGCACAGCGATGGCTAGCCGCATTTTCTGGTTTTTTCTTTGGTTGTTGGCAATGGTTTAATTTAGAATACGGTGTTTTCAAAGTCAGGCGTTAAACTAAAGAAAAAGAAAAAAAGCAGGGAGCAAAGTGCACCCCTTTTTTGTGTTGTTCTTGGCTCTTCCCCACCCAATTTTGGATGGCGAGGTCGTCCTCCCCACCCCCCCCCCCCCTCCCACCCCCACACCCCCCCGCCACCGAATAGCTGTCTCCTCTCTCTCTCTCTCTCTCTCTCTCTGTTCCCCCCCCCCTTTCCCCCCCCCCCCATATTTTCTTATGTTCTCTCGCGCTCTATCAACTCTCTTTCTGTCTCTTGGGGGAAAAGGGGGGAGGGGGTGTGGATGCAATCTTGTTGTTTTTTTCTTGATGCTTGCCCGGCTCCATAGAAAAAGGGAAAGGTAGGGAATATGCAGGAGAAGAGGTTTTGCACCTCCCCCCTGATTGTCCTTATTTTCTCGGTCTCTCTATCTTTCTTGGGGAATTCTTGAACCGCGTTCAAAACCTTAGATTTCTGAAAATATCGCGCTAACCCGGCGTTTATGCTCAAGTGCCGCGAGGACAATCGTAGGTATTAGAAAGGCCACGACCAAAGACACGAAACAATTCATCTGATTACAATATGTCCCCTTGCGTTTGTTGACATTCATTTCTAAGAGCGCGAACAAAACACCAAATACAAAACTAGCACCCATCAATATCACACAAGCCAAAAAGGCAGCGTTAGCGCTTTTGAGGTCAACGAAACTGAAATCTGTCTCATAAGCAATCTCGGCGCCACGAACTCTGTCATCTACCCTTAAGCACCTCAATTGGATCGTGAACGGCGGCGCCTCGACGCTTTGATTACGGTCGTCAACGTAGAGATACTCTATGTACCCACTTTTTCGACTCCAATCTTTGTCTATAATGTACTTGTGGCCCACCTTCCCGTCCGCCTCCACCTTCATCAGCGGATGCGGGTGTACGCTGCAACGCAGAAGCCCGTGGCAGTGAGCTTCTTGTAACGGCGCTTTCAGTGCTTTGTCTTCGACTTGCTGGAACTCGCAGGCTGCCTGGGCGACATCTGTCAAGGCTAAGACCGCTAGCACGGCGATGGCTAGCCACATTTTGCCTTTTTTTGGAAGGGGGGGGGTGGGCAATTGTTATTTTTAGAGCTAAAATAGTTCGAAAGTCAGGCGTTAAACCGAAGACACCCCAAAAAAAAAGCAAGGTGTGAGCCTCTTGTTCCTCTCCCCCCCCCCCCCCCCGCCGCTTCCCCTCTGTTGCGGCGCCTGACTCACACGCATACGCGCGAGGCGTGCAACGGATTAGAGGGGGGGGGGGGGCGGGGGAGGAGCGAAAAGAAAAAAAAAACAAAAGCCCCGAACGGCTCGAGAGATTTGGGAAAAACCTCCTTTCTTTTAAAACACCCCCCCCCTCCTCCCGCGCCCCCCCCCCTCCTCCCGCCCCCCCCCCCCCCCCCTCCTCCCGCCCCCCCCCCCTCTCCTCCCTCTCGTCTTGTTTTTTTTGTTCCTACCCCTCCCCTCCCCTACCTCAGTTTTTTTTCTTTGTTGGTCTTTTTTCCTTCAAGTGTCACTTCCTCTCCCTGCCCCCCACACACTCCCCGGGCCCTCCCACTTTTTGTTTTCTTCCTTTGCCCCCAAAAAAAGAAGTGAAGGACGGCATGAACGAGGCTTTTTGGCTCTGGGCGGTCAACCAGTTCCTGCAGGACAGCGAGGGGCTCGTCCGCTATGGAGAAACCCGCGAACCAGAGCCGCAATTGCTGTCCGATCTCAAGAAGTTCCACGCGGTACTAGAGTGGAACATGATCGACGAGCACCGGAGGCTGGCCGAGCTCGTGGCGGGCTCGGGGTCGCATTCGCGCTCGGAGGCGTCCAACGAGAGCGTGCGGCCCGGCAGGGTGGTGTGGGATCCCCCCCTCCCGCTCAAGGATCCCGGCGAAGGCACGCCAAGGCGCGGCAGTGGCGGGCAGCGCCGCAAATTAGCTGCGCCGCGCGTCGCCGACCGCGACAGACACTTTCTGTACGTGCCATATTTGCGGGTCTGTGCGCCCCCAGCCTCTGCGGGCAAGGACAAGAACCGTGCCGAACGCTGTAAACATCAAGTCGTCTTTGTGCGCAGCCCTCCCCCGTTGTCGGAGCCACGACAGTAGAACGATTTCGGTGTAAAAAGTGACAAAAAAGAAATTGTATAAAAAAAAGAAGAACCTGCCTTAAATCCGGTACCGAAAAGTGAGGCAAGGAATTATTCGCCTTTTTTAAAAAAGAAACTGTTTGCCCACACTCCTCGAACGATTTTTACAAAGAAAACTGGTAAGGAGCGTGATGACAGAATATGCTCCAAAAGAATTTTTTTTAAAAAGAATGTTTTTCTTTTTTAATTTACTTTGTTGGCTTTTTTTCCAGCAGCAGGAGAGGGGACAAAAGGAGAGGGAAATATCAGAGTGACAGGCAAGAAAAAGAAAAAATGGAGAGAGGGAAGGCATCCTCTTGTTTTACACGTCGTCGATGATGACGTTGACGTCGTCGATAATTTATTCGTCGTCGTCGGGCTCCTGCACTACGCCCGCCGACACCGGCACAACCGCCATCGTCGTGTCGCGTTTCTCGCCGGGCGCGTAGCCGCCCTCATCCCACCCCGCACAGTCCGACGCCCGCTCGGCGGGGTCCGAGGCCTGGTCAAACGCGTTTTCCGCGTCCCAGAGGAACAGGAACTTGGGAACTCGTTTGAGGCACAGCGCGCCCTGCGACAACGGGTTGAAACTCGCACGGATCGAGAATCCCACGCTCGCCACGGCGCCGGGGCGCACACAGCGGCTGGCCTGCTCGTCCGTCATGACGGTTTGCCCGGGCGCGCGCATGTCGCGGATGTACTGCTCGTTGAACTTGTAACCGTTGGCGGCGTCCCTGTTGCCCTGCTTCTTGGGGCTCCAGCCGCGCTGCCCGGCATTCGCGAACGCGTTCACGTTGGAGAACGAGTAGTTGGCCTGCGTTTGCAGCACCAGCGCCGGTGCCTCGCCCGGCTGTGAGTCTGTCTTCTTGAAGTAGCAGCCGCTCTTCACGTAGCGCGTCAGCCCCTTGCGCTCGTCGCGGGTCTTGGCCGATAACTCTTCGCTCTTGCTCCGCAGGAGCACCTCGCGGAACTTGGTGCGCACGGCCTCCGGGTACGTGCAGTCGGCGTTCTTGCTGGCTCCCAGGTCCAGCGCGATGTCCTTCAGCTTGTTGCTCACGCACGGCATGACCTGGCACAGCAGCGTGGCTTTCTGCCCGTCCTTCAGCGCATCCAGCACACAGAAGAGGGGCAGGAACTCGAGCCACAGGTCGAACACCACCGCGAGCGCGCCCACCTCGTACATTTGGCCGCGCGAAGAAGCTACCTGCGCCGGCGGCGCCGCCTTGGACGCACGGGCGCTCACCATGAAGCTGCGTTGCACGCGTTCGGGCTTCACGCTGTCCCCCAGAGGATCCGAGTTGTACCTGTGCGCAAAGTCTTCAGGGTCGCGGTACGAGCCGTAGCAAAGCGGCCCGTAGGTGGCCTTTTCCTCTTTCGTCGCGTGGCTGGAAAAGAACAGCTTGCAGCCCCCGCCGATCACGCCCGGGGGGGTTGCCAGCAAGTAGACCTTCTTGAACACCCTGCCGGACTGGGGGTCGACGCGGAACTTGAGGGACACGACGTCCTTGTTCGCGTCCTTGTACGACGCCTCTTTCTTGAGCTGGCAGATTTCGCTCGGCGGGGGCAGGAAGCGCACCAGTTCGACCCAGCCGCGGCCCGCGGCGGAGGAGTGGACCCTCACGAGCGTGTACTGCAGCAAGAAGCTGGTGTCCACGAACGATTGCCAGAAGCTGTTGTGCAGCGTGTTGTACACCTTGTCCAGGCCCGCAAAAAGTTCATCGGGCAGCTCGCCGAGCGGGACCAGGCCCTCTAGGTCGGTTGCCGGCTCCAGGCTGCGCCGCAGCAGCTCCGACACCCAGTTCTCCGGCGTCAGGTTGCCAAAGAAGCGGCCGCGGGTTTCGGCCGCCGCGGCAGCCTCGCAGACGCGTTTCGATTCTTCGTCCCACTCCGAAGCCTCTTCTCCCTTGTCGTGGCGGGCCTTCTTGGCCTTGCCGCTCTGTTCTTAGGCTGCGCGTTTGCTCATCACGACGATTTCTGCACGAAACCTTTTGCGCGCGAATAACGTGTTTGGTGCGAATCTCTTGGCGTGCCCCCCCCCCCCGGCAATTCCTTTCTCTCTCCCTCTCTCTCTCTCTCTCTCGTGGCCTGTGCCCCCCCCCCCCCCCCGCAATTCCTTTCTCTCTTTCTCGTGGCCTGTGGCCCCCCCCCCCTCCTTCTCTCTGTGTACGTGGGCCCCCCCCCTCCTTCTTTTTACCCCCCCCCCCCCCCCGCCCGCGCGCGAGCGGCAGCCTCCCCCCCCCCCCGGTGCTGTGGAAAGGCAAGTGTAATGCCCCCAACGATAGCTCGAAAAAAAGTCGGTAATACAACCAAACACAGTCCTCAAAAGATGAGAATGATGTCTCGTTATATTAGCTCAGTGAAGCCAAAAAGGAAAACGGCAACAGACCAGGAATAAAATGGCATCAGGTCCAATCCGGACAAATAATACTGAAAAACAAGCTGGTGCACCTGTCACCAGGAAAAGGTACTTTTTACCGGCTATCCGGGGGGTGATGCCTACAGTACCCCCTCCCGATTTTATGACGGAAATAGCATTTTCGTCATACACCTTCTGATTTCTTTCTGCAAATAGTATGCGCTGTGGAGTCATGCCACACAGCGCATCGACCCACGGATAGACGCTAAAAGACGATAAATATATCCTCATACTGCACGTCAAAGCGGATTCTCTAGCCTTTCTTGTAAATTTTGAACTCCTTCCCCTCAATTTTTTTCCCGGCAGTATGTCAAGAACAAACGTACTATTAATAAAAAATACAAGCAACGTGGTGCTGTAGTACGATTCCCCCTTTGATCTCCTTCTTCTTCTTATCATTATCATTATTATTATTATTCACAGGGAGATCGTAAGTACATTGTCTTTTTTAATGACATACCCTTGTATAAGGCGGATATCCTATGATATAGTATTAGGGGGCCAGTCCTAATAGCTATATCCGAAGTCGAGGTGTATGTACCCGACCCTGCGATATACCGACACAAGTAGAGATTGACCGTGCTCAGGTACGACAGTATATAATCTATCGTAAAAAATAATTTAATGAAAGTTTCAGAGAACATTTCATTTTCGAGAACATCATCCCAGGACTTGGAAAGGGTCATACCCGGGAACACCATCGCTCAATACACTAGCGATCCCCGTATACGGTGTAGAAGCAAAACCATATCAAGTCTTGGTTATGGTTATTTTGTTAATGTAGCATTTCGCGGGTCTTTGAATTTACCCGCGCCAACTGGCATTGCTACATTCCAATTTTGGTTTCATATCACAGATGGCACGAATACATATGATTATTATACCGAAGTGCTAAATTATACAACTGCCATTGATTATAAGTCTTTTGATTGTGTGTGGCTAATCCAAAGATATGGAGTTCAAATGAATTTGATATGGCAGATGACTTGTCCAAACCCGTCTGACACCACTAATAACCGCACTATATGAATTGTAAATAATACAACAAATGATGCTCTGGTGGCATACGCGGCGGATGCTCCAATAACATTGGAAGTATATTACAAAACGGCATCTGCGGATTATGTCTCTTTTAAACCATCATATTTCAATATTGATGTGATGAGAGACGTAGCACTTACGGCGTCTTACACATGAAACCTATCATACATATCTTTTAGTGTCGTGAGTTTGCCCTCGTGTTGAGATAAAACATCGCGGAAAAACGTCACATTTTTCATAATACCAATCATAGACATTAATGTTTTATCTACATCGCCTATAAATCCATTATACTTCGCGTCTGGAGGAGTGGTTTTGATAGTTTTCCAAAATTTCATTGCGTCCCAAAAAGATACTCCACCACGTGCCCTCCCCTGTGCTTCCAAGGCCATTCTAGATATATCCGCTTTTGAAAACCTTGAGTTGTAATTGTCAAAAATACTCTTGGCAACTTCGGCCGTAGCCAATCCATTACTCGTTAGATAATCACTCATATTGGTAATTCTTTCAAAGTATCGTTTATCGGCAAAGTCTTGGACATTTTTATCACCAGACGCATACAATAAATCATGTTCAAAAGCAACTAAATCCAAAGCATCTGCTGGTAGAATGTAAGGAAACTTTCCGCGAGTTCTATCTTCTAATTGGAGACGGCTTTCCACTCGTGTGCCCCCGCCATTATAATTACTTCCCTCGGTATGAATTCGTTCTTCTTCCAACTTAATGAGAGCATCTGGCTGAGCAGACCATGTCATGTATATGTGATGTAGAAATGCGCCAAAACCAACCTTCGCAGTGGTTTCAACACCTGCTTTAAATGTCTGCCATGCCATCATTGTTGATACCTGTAAGCCTAATCTTCTCAACATATCCTTCAACACATAATCACCTATTCTTTGCTGTCCGCCTGCGATCAGGCGGGGGTTAGGCGGAGGCAAACCCTCTGGCACTTCATTTCTCGCTAGTGCTAGCAAAATGGTATTTAAAGCATCTGCTCTTCTTCTTCCAAGTAATCCAACATTCATCGCACGTAGTTGTGGATTGTTGGCAACTAATCTCAATATCTGCCCCCACGCTAGCCTGCTCACACCATATCGCCCAACACCCGTAGCAAGGTTAAGTAATCTATTAAGTCTGGGACTCATAATTATCTCTTGAATACTTATAATAATAGCATTAACAAATCTTTCTACACTTCGGGGGTCATCACCTATTCGTGGCACGAGCATCTTGTGTTCGTCGCCTATCTTTGCTTCTATTGAAGCATCATCTGGGTGTTTTCGCTCCCACTCTTCTCGGTTTTCTTTCCATTCTTTGTAATCTTGCTCCGCTTGCGCTCTATCCTCTCTTCGTATTACGCGAGTTTTGTCCGCTTTGCCCTTTTCTTTCATATACGTTAAACCCTTATCGGTTAATCGTTTTAAGGCTTCTTCTTTATATTCTTGTTTTACCAATTGCGCTATATCACGCTTCATTTGCTGGATATTGTCTTCTATGTGCGCTATATCATATTTATCGGTAGCCATTGCTAATTTTCGCATTTCAATCATGTGTTCGTTCATGGGGGCAGTTCCGTGTTTTCTTTCAAATTCTTTCATATCAATGCCGTCATTTTGAAGGTGTGCCTTCATTTCGTCGTAATTCATGTTCGCATAAATACTTCGCTTATTGTCCAACGTGGTAATTCTATCTTTCAAATCCTCCATAGTATTACCCCCTTTTGTTGAAGCATCCAGTAATCTATCCGCTCTAAGCCTTTCGCGGGCTTGATTATTGACACCTTCATTAACTTGTTCAGTCCAATCAGCATCTGCTTCATCCAACAAATACTTATGTTCGCGTCTAATTTCGTTATAATACGTAAAAAATGGTTTTTCGCGTGGCATTTTTTATATCCGCTATTATGTAGGATGGAAAATAAAAAAGAAAAAAGCAAGGACGAGCAACAACTGGAGGAACTAGAACGGCTTGGAAAGGAAATTGACAAAATCCGCATCACTCAGAACTTGGTGAATAGAAACCCCAACATTTTTAGAAAACCTGAAAATATCCTTTACCGCTTACCGCTATCAGATAAGCAACGAGAGGCTATTTATAATAATATAATTAAAGAAGAGGGAAAAAGCGGGAGTTAAATATATGTTATTAATATTGCTTTTTGTATGCTCAGTTATGTCGCGGACTGCCTGCGACTTTTACTCGCGGGTAAGCGAAAAAAAGAATATGAGTTGTGTTTATTGTATTCAAAAAGGAATAGATACAGGGGTTAAGTGTGTTTTTATAAATAATGGAAATAATATGTGTCGTAGTTTTGATGAGGCACTGCCGTTAATGTGTGCTGGCGATAGTTCTTGGTATAAGATACACTTGTATGAGTGCTCACTTCTTACTTGAAGAAGGTGAAGGAAGGCATATCCCAATCAAAAGTGTTAGGATTCCGACATAAGTATTAGCAACCTCACATGGCAAGTCCTTTTCAGATAGCCTCACTATACACAAAGTGATTATTGAAATAATAATGGTCATTTGAAACAGATATTTAATAAGTCTGCTGTCGGTTGGTCTGTTTGTCATACAACAACAATTCCAGTTATCCTCCAATTCGTGCTCTACTTTTTTTTCCTCATTCTTTAGTTCAATATCCAAAACACGAGATTTTAATTCAGGAGTTAGTTCGCCATCCATATCCATAATAGGTGGCGGTCTGTGAAGTCTTGTTGTATTATTGTTGGACATTAGACGAAAAAACGACTGCTCTTATTTCGGCTAGTTGCTTAGATAGATCTTCTATAACAAGCAAGAGATTATTATTTTGTTTTTCTAAATTATCCATCCTATCTCGGACATGTCCGAGATTATCTGATAATTGTTGAACTGACTTAATTAATGGCGCAATAAACTCTGAATAACCTATACCATAACCGACATCGCCACTATCAACACATTTAACATCTTCTGGATTAATACTTACACCTTTCAATTCGTATTCCGCTCTTTGCTTTGGACACGGCACCATAATTGTTTCTTTGATAAAACCGCCAAAATCTAACATATCCATTTCTGTTAGTATTTCTTCTAATTCCTGTGCTATTAAGCCAGTCCTACATTTCTTTTTGTCATCAATCATACGATAGCAAACTGGATTTAACTTATTAATAAAATCTAAGCCTAAGCAATCCTTTATATCTTCTTTTTTTCTCCTGTCTGAATATTGAATTGGATTAGACAATACCCACAACTGCCCATCGCTCGCTCTTAATGACATTAAAGCAGTATTTGAATTATTCTCCCATATGAAACGACTCGTTGAAGAACCATTTACTCTAAATCTAATAGAATAAGAAGTTAATCCTCCACCTCCTCCTGCTGGTGCTGTTCCTCCACTTAATGATTTATTTGCCCCAGACTGGCTCATATAAATCCCCCAGTTTGAATCTCCAATGTCCCATACAAATATTCCGCGGCTACTACCCCCGTCTGTTTGTCCTTGAATTGCTATTTTAGCCCCATTAGTTGATGCTGATGCCGTTGTTAGCACCCCAGAATATGTAATCCCCGCATTTGCCGTTATTAATCCTTTTGTCCATAAAGTCCCGTTTGCCCCGTTCAACGACATTAGCAATTGTTCAGACGAATTCTCCCACACAAAACCCATCGTAGCATCATTAGCCACTCTAAAACGAAAACTATACGAACTAAAATCATTTCCTGAAACGGCTAAACCATTTGCCAAACTTTTGCTTGCTCCACCAGATGCTGCATAAATCCCCCAACTCGTATTAGTCGTATCCCATAGAAATATTCCTTTTGCATTTGTTCCGTCTGTTATTCCCTGAACTCCTATTTTTGCTCCACTTGTATTTGTTGCTGATGTTAGTGTGCCTGTGTATGTTATCCCCGCATTTGCCGTTATTAATCCACTTGCTGTTATTGCCTTCGTTGTTAGCAAACCCGACGAACTACTGATGTCTATTGCGGTATTCCAAGTTATATTACTTCCTACCGCTACTCCAGATGCATATTGAAAAAGGATATTAGTACCACTTGCTATCTGAAAATTTGAGGTAGAACTTGACTTATCATTAACTGCACCATCCCAATAACAATCAAATTTTAATGCTACATTGCTATGTCCGTTGTTGATTAATTGAAAACAAGGATAATTTGGATCTGCGGTTGTGAATGCTTGTATGTGTGGTCCCGCTACACCCGATGTCCCATATAACTCTAATCCTCCTGTGTATGCTGCCAATCCTCTCGTTGTTCTTCCCAATATCAATGGTTTTCCTAGCGCCAATGTTATTTTGTCGCTCGTTGCCAATGTCGTTGTTGATATCCCCGCGGTTGAAGTAATTGTCGTTCCAGTTATTGTTCCACCATTTGTTATGTTGTTTGAGTTCATATCTAAGGCACCATAAAACCGCATACCGCCAGCATTGTTAAAACGGACAATGTCAGATGAAGCACTTTTATTGTCCAAAAGTTTTGAAATATAAAGTCCAGCCCCTTTTACATCAGATGCTACATTCGTTAATACATAACCTCGTTGGTCTGCGGTTCCGCTTGTAGCAGTATTTAAAGTAAATAAGAAATATTGGTAATCACCTGATGTCTGTGAAAAGAATATATCTCCTCCATTTTGGTTTAATATCCTCGCCCCATTATATGTTATATTTCCGCCATTAGTGATAGTTTGATTATTAAAATCGGCATTGTTCGTTAAAGTTAGATATTTTATTACGGTGCTCGTCCCGTTGAATGTTTTAATTCCTGTTATGGTTTGGTCTCCTGTTAGTTTCACATTTTGCCCGTCTAATGTGTCCGCATACCCTTTTGTCGCTCCGTCCGTTGTTGCTGATGGTGTGGCTAAGTTTGTTATTTTGTTGTTATTCAAAGATAGTGTAGTGCCAGTTGCGGATATAATTAAAGTATTACCCGAATATAACTCAACATACGAACCCGTTATTTGTATCGGATAATAAGTCGCAGTTGCTATTTTTTGTGCCGCAATCATTCCTATATTTGTCGCTGTATCAAAGGCAATACCGATACCATCAAAAGCGGTTGGAGCAGTAGCGCCCCGCACTTCTATTGTTGAAGTAAATTTTTTATTCCCTGCTATGGTTTGGTCTCCTGTTAGTTTAACCACCGAAGTATCAAGAGTAGAAACATCAACACCATCAACAAGATTAACATTTGTTATGCTTTGGTTTCCCATATTTAGCCCGCCATTCGCTGTTATCGCCCCACTCGCCGTTAATGTGGTTGTTGATACTCCCGCATTTGCCGTTATTGCCTTTGAAGCAGTAATTCCAGCATTAGCAATTCTAAATAGTTCATTTGTAGCAATATAGTAAAATATATGACTATCAGTTGAAGCATTAACATTATAAATCAATATATTACTAGCAATACCAAATCCATAAAATCCCGTCGTTGATGGTGTTCCGCTATCATATAAAACAAATTTATTATTAGCAATAGCACTTCTATTTATGAAAACACTTTTGCCTGCTCCTACCACCACATTATCGGTTGTTGTTAATGTTGTTGTTGTTATCCCCGCATTTGCTTTGATTTCATTACTAAATGACTTAGTTCCTGCTATGGTTTGGTCTCCTGTTAGTTTGACGACTGCGGTATCAAGAGTAGAAACATCAACACCATCAACCAAATTTACATTTGTTATTGAAAATCCTCCCATATTTAAACTACCCGTCATAGCCGTTGTGCCGTCCTTTGCTAATTTTGTGTCGGTATATGCTTTTGTTGAAGCATCGCCGTCATAGAATGGTGCGGGCAGTCCGCTGATTGCTGTCGTGCTGTTAAAATTTAAAACATTATTTGTCAATGTCATTCCACCACCTGTTGTTGGAGCAAAAAGTATAGAAGAACCGACAATAGTTAGTGGATAGCCCGTGGCTCCACCCGCATCCGACGAATAGATAGAGCCCATATTATTGTTGTAATTGAAGAATAATTTGCCTGTGTTTAATGGATTTGAGTCTTTTACGGCCACATAAGTAGTAAATGTTTTATTCCCTGTTATAGTCTGGTCTCCTGTTAGTTTAACGACAGAACTATCAAGAGCCGAAACATCAATACCATCAACAAGATTAACATTTGTTATGCTTTGGCTTTTCATATCAATACCCGCACTAGCATTTATTATACTGCTAAATGTCTTAATTCCTGCTATGGTTTGGTCTCCTGTTAATTTAACCACAGCACTATCAAGAGCCGAAACATCAATACCATCAACATTACCGACATTTACTATATTAAAACTTCCCATATTCAAATTTCCAAACATCATAGTGAGGCCATCCAATCTAAGAAAAGGTGAGTTTGTATTGCGCCATTGTCCTGTGCTATAAATGAGTAGTTGGTTATTTGTGGGTGTGCCTGTTATGACTACATCCGTTAATTTATCCAATTCAAAGTCGCTTATATAACTTGAAGTCAATGTAGCAAATGAAGTATTGCCGAGCCCATCCGTTTTTAATATTTGATTAGCCGTGCCGTCCGCTAATGGCAAAATGTATTCGTTATTAATTGACACATAACCAGTATCAGATATCAACAAAGAAGAGTTATTATTTTTTGACGATATGGTTATATCGTCTGTCCTTGCTTGTATTGAGTTTGCTTCAATATGGTCGCCATATAATACTCCATCAACTTCTAAATCCTCGTCTATTATCACAGAGCCGTAATAGTGATATGCCCACGGATTGCCTGAATGGTTCATATTTTAATTCTATTATTTTATAATAAATCTTATAATATAAGATAGATATATATTTAGTCTTAAAAAAATGAATATATTTGGCCGTTCGCAAGAGCAACAATCTATTGACACGAAGACAATCGCGGTCGTGGCCACCCCGACATTAACAAGAAACATTCAAAATGCTTATGTTGGTCTTGATATGCGCTCGTGGATGACTAGTTCAACATTCACAACTCTATGTACGGGCGGGTAAGGAATAACGAAGCGGTTCGTTAATCTTTTTTTTTTTAAGTAGAGGAAAACGAATTTATTTATTTTGCTTTCTTGTATTTATCAAAAAAATTTGCTTTTTTATTTTGCTGTTTTGAGTCTTAGTATTGATTGTTTAAACTATCAACAGGAAGGACGATACATTTTTGGAAGGGGGTTTTTGAGGCACGAAAAAAACACCCCCAAAAATGTGTATTTATCTACTCGTACGTAGTAGACCCATCTTTACTGAGAATGCACTTTGGCTGGTACAGTGCGAAAGGAATTCTGAACAGAGAAATAGTGACGTCACTGACCAATTTTGAAATGTGGTAAGGAATGTATTACCAGAATCTACGACTGTGAGCCCTAGTCATTACAGTGATAAATGGAGGTAATAAAATTATCGTACGGCAATGACTGTAGTTACTTAGTGACGTGTCCTCGCTGAACTACACTCTGAATTTCTCTCACCAGAGAAATTAGGTATTAAATATTATTACAGGTGAGTAGTGGCTATTAGTATGAATGTGTGCCGTACTGACTAATAAACCACAATGGTAATGGTCCTACCTAATCCAATCCAATCAGATTGTGCAACTCCTATCATAATTAGCCTAGCCTCCGCCTGTCTAATATATGATCTAACGACTAAATGATTAGACCTATCTAATGCAAGGACTATATGAAGGGATATGACCTATGCCAGACGTGACGGGGGGGGGGGGCTGGGGGGGTGGGTGAATCAACTTCAACCTTGACTGACAGACAGTGTATGTGTGGGTTGGTTGTTGTATAATGTTACGTTGTGCTTAATAAACGCATTGCTCACTCTGTGAACAAGGCACAAGAAAACAAACAAACACTACACCACATTATCAGAAGAAACACACGACACTGCTCGTTTCAACACCATCAGTGGCAGAGCAAAAGCTGCGTGGTTAGGCTATACGACGAGATCAACCATTGCCATTCGGTTAGATATGTCTGAGGGAACAGACTCAACAATAACACCTTCCACGGGGGGTGAAGGATTTGCAACTCCAGCTAGGGGGGGGAGGAAGAGGAGAGGAAGAACCGATCCCTCGCTCCCCATGGAGAAACGCAGAAGAAATGCTAGTGATTTCCAATCGAGCAATAAAGACTAAGTCTTGCCCGAGCACTACCGTTCTCGACCAGAGGGGTGGCCAACAACCCCAACCGATGAGAAGGAGCAGGGTACCAACCCGAACGAATCAACTGCATTCCTTTTCCCCCATAATATGTATGAGAAGAAGGGTATGTCAGATGTATATATAACGATGGGAAGGATCTGGGGATTGTGGGACTGATGTACAAAACACACCCCAGCCTCACGTTACATGGCTCCATGGACATATTCCAACTCATCGAGCTTTACACTGCTCTAGCTTTCGCAAGGGATAGTATTACCTTGTTAGACGATGCATGGTATGCAAACAATCAAAAGTACGCCCCATTGGTGCAATGTAGGACCCAATGTTACAATATTCGATCATATTCTTTAACCGTTATATGAACTCGATTGCAGGGTTACAATTTACGGAAAATTACCCCAATTTTGCGTATATATATTCCGGTCCGGCCGGTAGTTTATTACCTTTGAGATTTTACCATTTCCCTTTATTACCATTGCTTACTGGAAGTAGAATCGTGATTATTATCACATGATGTTCATCCGATTGGAGATGTGAAACTACAGTCAGCAATGAATTACTGTACACAGTCATTTACAGTCATATTCTGGAATTATAGATTTTCCTTTCTCGTGATTAGTCACATGACCAAGCATGTGATTATTTCAGTTCTGTAAGACACAGATCGTTCTCACTATATTCGTTCAAGCATTTATTCGATATATAATCCGGAGAGGATTATGAATAGCATTCTGGAGAGGAATGGCTACAACAGGTTATAAGAGAGCGCAAGTTTCCCTCAAATGCCCACGCCTTGCCCGCAAAACCCACTGCCACATTTGATGATTGGCGTTGGTCATTTTTGCAATTTGTGGAAGGAGTAGATCCTAAATTTTTTTTTGTTTATTGCAGACTAGAACGCACCCCTAACGCTGGACGAGCTGAAGGCCTACGTTACCCCATCTGAAGTGGATATTAAGAAGAGTCGAGAAGGACTGACAGCCGGAGACCCACCAACGGAAACAGAAGAGCAGAAAGTAGCCATCGAGGCCCTTGCTGCTGGCTACGGCTGCGACGACTAGATAATTGCCTAGACTGCAATGTCAAGTACGTCTACGATCATTTTTGTCTGATGCACTGCAGGGGCATGCAGCATTGCTTACCTTGCGTCGATTGTGTGACTAACTTAATAATCTGCCGTGTACTAACTAATGGCCCACAGTATAAACTTTATTGAGAAAAGGGCGCCAAGGGAAGGGCGCAAATACTTACTAGCCTGACATAAGTAATGGCTCTAACGACACACATCACATATGCCGGACCATACTGACTAACCTAATTAACATATTAATATGTCTAACACTCCCCTGAATCCAAGTAAATTATTAAATTGACTGCAGGTCCTAATATATCTATTCTGTGAAAGTTAGAAAAACACACTCGGACTCAAAAAATACTAAGGTTACTCTTACCCTCACTCTCTCCAAGAGATTGTGTCGATGGTGGCTACCCAGCTTGCTGGGGCAAGTATGCATCAATTAGACTACATACAGAGCAGCTCCCCCCAGTCAAGCCAGGCCTAGTCGACGAGAAGAAGATTAGGTCCTACGCACCCCCTATCATTTGCTGAGTAACATTAGGTATGTGACACAAGCACAGTATGGTCATAATATGCATATAATATTAGTATATATGATCATGTGAGTAGTCATAACATATAAAAATAAATATATGATAGTATATCCATCTATGCTGACCTATCGAAAGGTATGACCAATCTGGACTACCAACTACTTATCTATCCGTTGTTATGAATTTATAAAGTTGGCAGCGCTTCCCGTGGAAGGGTATAAAATGGAAACAAAATAATATTATATATGGACACTATATCTGTAATTATTGGCAGGTTTGTTACATCCGATCTGGCTGCCGGATCGTGTTGTTCTACATTCCCATGTAGCACGTTCACCGACCAGTTCGGACTGCAGGTTGGCCTCTTATTGGTTTTTATGTATGTAAGTGTTTTAGACATTCCAATTTATATCATCGATGGGGATAGGCGAAGCAAGCTGTCCGGCAGTCATGGTCTTCCGTCAGCACTGGGCCAACCATTCACGCGCTCTGGCCGTCATGATCTTCCGTCGGCACTGGGCCAACCATTCACCGGCCTATGTACATCTTATACGTAATATGCGAGAAATTATTATATTTACATACTCCGGATTATAAAAAGTCCAGAAAGGTAATCCTTTCATCGAAACGTTTAATACGAGAATTGATCGGATTTTATCCCGAGATTAGCGCGGTTTTCCCTACTGAGCACAACGGAGATCTTCTCAGCCAGGTAATTGAATCTTTGTACCGTAAAATGTATTTTAGTAAATACATCCGCGATATTTTCCTCTGTGGGTACCCGGAATAGTTTGATCTTTCCCTCCCTCACAAGTTGTGCTAATAGATGGTACCGAACCTCTATGTGCTTGGTCCTAGCTTCCCCTAGCCCTCTCTCCAATAATAATACCGTTCCTTCGTTATCCTCGAAGAGAGGGGTAGGACCTTCAAGATTTATTCCGATATCCCGTAAAGTTTGTTGTATCGCGAGAAGTTCTCTGACCGCCTCATTGGCCGGAACTGTCTCTGACTCTAACGTAGATTGGACTATTACGGATTTCAGTTTAGAAAACCACGAAATTAGGGTTCTGTTGAATAAGTAAACGTACCCGGACCTTGATTTTTGAGAAGTTTTATCCCCCACAAAATCCGAGTCTACGAATCCAACTACCGGTTGTTCCGCAATAATCCTATCTACATTAGCGATAACTAGCACACTGAACATGTACATTCCGTGTATTGTGGGCTTCCCTACGATATCGTCGATTGCATTAAACGCTGCACACGATTCCAGGTTAGGTTTCCAAAATTCCGGAGTTTTAGGAACTGAGAAATTTGCTTCCAACATCTTCCGTGACAGGATAAACAACAAGATTCCGTACAAGAAAAAAAACTAGTATATAAAAAAATAATGAATATACTACCAAATTGAAGATTTTAATGTATTTTAACTATTTTAAACAAAAAAATTAAAAATTGAATTTCTAGCCGTTATAGCTGTTTTTCGACAGTTGGAAATTTATTTGCTAAATAGTTGTTTTGGGTTGCCTGAGCTTGGTTTTTCTTTATTTTTATGTTGTTTTACATCAAAATCAATGTAATTATATTTAGTTTATTAAATTCTAATGATATTACTTCAAATTCAAATTTAAATTCAAATGTGACTAAAAAATCTGAGTCAAGTTGGTTACTGGTGGCAGCCACTCACTTATAATCGTTACTACTGATACGACAGGATAAAATGATGCAAGAAAAAGTGTAAGAAAAGCTAATTATGTTATTTTCATCACATTATTTTTATTTGAATTTCCAACAGTTATAACAGTTATTTTTATTTGAACTGTTTTTGTTCTGCTTAATAGACAGGCCCGGATACTATGACTCTAGTAAAGGAAGCTATAGGAAGCTAAGAACAAAAGTTTTCAGAACATGCTGATACTTTGTAAAATCAAAGTACCATACTTGTTTCGATAAGCTGTGAAAAAAATTTAAAAAAATTTGAATTGCTAGCAGTTACAAATGTTTTTTACTGTTTAGCTGATTTTCAAGTTGGTAACTTTTTGGTTTTTTGTTAATAGTACTTTTGTTTGGTTTTTCTTCGAAATTTCATACAAACTTATGTTTTATTTAATAAATATTATGATTTAATAATAATATTCTTTTGAATTACATTGAATTTTCAAATTTGAATTCAAATTCAACTTGAAAATTTCAAGTAGTACATTAAGTGGCCCGGGCAAGTAGCCTAACGGTCCGAGCCTAGTGACTACTTTATGACTGGGTGCACGGCTGCGATTTCTAAGCTAACGCACTGGTTTTATGCATCAAAATCAATGTAAATATGCTGAAAAAGCTAGTATTAATATTATTTCATGCATACTTCAAGTACTACTCCGTGAGTACGTATAACGCCGGACTAAAAGTGAGTGGCAAGTAGTCTAAGTGTGACACAGTGACTAAAGTAAAACTGTCTCACTCACTCTGCTCTCTAAGCTACCGCACCGGTTTTATGCCTCAAAATCATTGTAAATATGCTGAAAAAGCTAGTATTAATATTATTTCAGGCATACTTCAAGCAGTCTGTGAGTATGAATAACGACTTCAAGTGAGTGGCAAGTCAGACTGAGCGTGCCGTTTCCGGCTGGGTTCTAACTTGGTTAATGTTGATTTCTCTTTGTTTTCATGTTGTTTTACATCAAAATGAACTCTATTTAATTTGCTTATCAAATTTAATAATGTTCAAATTTTAAATTCACATTTGACAAAATTCTTCAAGTTGGTTTAGAATTGCCATGATATTACTAGACACAATTGTATTCCAACTGACATAAATTCATACAAATATTTCTTTTGTTTTAGGCGAGCTGTGGTTGTGGTGCATCATCATCATCATCATCATCATCAACAACAACAACAACAACAACAACAGCAACTTTTGTTGTTGTTGTTGGTGGTGGTGGTGTTGTTGTTGGTGGTTGCAGTAATCGTTGTTGTAGTTGGTGTTGTTGGTTGGTTGTTGTTTTAGTTTGGTGTCGTTGTTGGTTTTTGTTGTTGCTGTTCGTGGCGGTGGTAATACATACATACATACATACATACATACACTACATACATTGCATACATACATACATACATACATAGTACATACATACATCCGTCGATCCGTCCATCCATCCATCCGTCCATCCATCCATACATCCATCCATCCATCCATACATACATACATACATGCATACATACATACATGCATACATACATACATACATACATACATACATACAATGATACATTCATACATACATACATACACATACATACATGCATACATATGTACATACATACATACATACATACATACATAACATAACATAACATAACATAACATAACATACATACATACACACATGCATACATACATACATACATACATACAATGTACATACATACATACATACATACATACATGCATGCATACATACATACATACATACATACATACAATGTACATACATACATACATACATACATACATACCATGTACATACATACATGTGTCATACATACATACATGCATACATGCATACATACATACATAGATACATACATATGTTACATACATACATACATCGTCATATGCTGGAGAAGTGGTGTGGTGGCGGTGGTGTGGTGGCGGACATGGTGTTGTTGTTGTTGTTGATAGTGGCGGTGCTTTTGGCGGTGGTGGTGGTGGTGGTGCGTTTGGTATTGGCGGTGTTGGTGCTGTTAGTGGCTGTTGATGGTTGTCAACGTAGTAGTAGTAGTAGTAGTAGTAGTAGTAGTAGTAGTAGTAGTAGTAGCAACAGGTAGTAGTAATATTTGCTGCTGTTGTTGTTGTTGTTGGTGGTGGTGGTGTTGATGATGACGATGTTGTTGTTGTTCTTGTTGTTGTTGCTGTTGTTGTTGGTGTTGTTGTTGTTGGTGTTGTTGTTGTCATTATTGTTATTGTTATTGTTGTTGTTGTTGTTGTTGTTGTTGTTTGTTGCTGTTGTTGGTGTTGATGTTGTTGTTGTTGTTGTTATTGCTGTTGTTTTTGTTTTGCTGTTGCTGCTGGTAGTGGTGTGGTGATGGTCGCTGTGGTTGTGGTGCATCATCATCATCATCATCATCATCATCATCGTCAACAACACAACAACAACAACAACAACAACAACAACAACAACAACAACAACAACAACAACAACCACACAACCAAAACAACCACAACAACCAATCAATAAATTCACACATGCATCCATTACATATGTAAATGCATGCACAACCACACATAAATACAGCATACATACGTATGTATCAAACACCAACACAACCCCGCGCTAAAAAAGGTTGCGTAGAAGTTGCGTCCAACGACTTTTTGTTCCAACCAACACCCGAAAGGTCACCCGTGTTGTGCCGGCGGCCGGCCCGGACCGGAGACTGCACTGACGAAATGCGACTGGCTGGCGGAAGACCGGTCGGGCCTCGCGGCCCATCCCGGCCGGACCACTTTAATGATGTTTGGCGGCTAACGACCGCCAACAAACCGAGCGAAAACTAGGGAAAGTGAAAAGACAATGAGAAAGGTGGAAAAGGGAAAAAAAATGCTTCTCGAAGTAGAGTACGAAGGAAAGCTGAGAACCAGCTCAGAGAACTACTGGTTAAAACTCGCTCTGCCTGAATAGAAGACGAAACGGTAGTGGTAAGGCCCGGCCTGGCTCAACACCACAGCGTGGGAGCTGTCAGTGTTGTGCCGGCGGCCGGCCCGGACCGGAGACTGCACTGACGAAATGCGACTGGCTGGCGGAAGACCGGTCGGGCCTCGCGGCCCATCCCGGCCGGACCACTTTAATGATGTTTGGCGGCTAACGACCGCCATACTGGCCGTTGAAACGAGCCGCCACATCTTCAAGGTCTGCCTCAGACCACGCGATGGCTCGTTCAACAGGCCAGCCGCCAAACATCTCCGCCTGCCAGCCTAATCCTCGCCTAACCCGCCCCTGTACCCCACCTAACGCACCTAACCCAGCCTGCGCAGCGCGCACAGCGTCATCAGTAATACGTACATATAACTGGTAGGAGAGACTCTTCCATCTGCCCATATGGCGGATAGTATCGGGGCTTATACCTAGCATAGCTAGAGACGTAGCGCCACCAATGCGCAAGCTATGCGACGCGTAAAGCGAGCCATTCAAACCAGCGCCACGAACAAGCGCCCGCAACGAGGACTGGAGCCAGCTGTAAGTAAGCGGTTTACCTCTATCATCCTGAAGAAGAGAGGCGAGAGGGGATTGATCAACAGCCAACGCCCAGACAGCTTCCAGAGTGACAACAGGGCATGAACGAGATCCGTTCCGGAAAACCCGAAGGGTGCAGCCAGCTCTACACCAATCCGACTTAGATGCGTCGATGACGATGTCTACCCATCTGGGGGGAGAAAGGGAGTCCCACAGAATGTGTCGCCGACGGAGCGGAGAGGAGGCGGACTGAGACTTGGCGACTAGTTCCCCCGACCTAAGAAGTGCGTAGATTGCTACGCAAACGGCTGCCCGAAGCATAGCGATGCACCGCTCAGAGAGTGCAAGTGGGCCGCCTCCGCCCACACTGCAAGAAGCCGAGACATCTAACAGTCTGCACGCGAGAGGAATGGTGATGGGCAATCTGCTTCTAGTGGCTCTGGCGCGGAGCCTCTTGAGAGCCCGCTTAGCCCGAGCGACTCTAGGACACGAAAAGGCACTGACGTCTACCCCCAGATCGACACAGAGACTTCTGACCCCGGATAGATAAGATAAGAGCAACGTAGCTGCCGCACCGGGAACGCTGTTGTCCGTGCGGTGAACATCCTGTCTCTGACGACCTCTGGCCATGAGGAACAAGAAAGCCATGAAGAAAATAAGAAGCGGGGGCGACGGAGGGAAACCCAGGTCATAAAGACCGTAAAATATTAAGAAACTCAGATAATACCTCACACCCGTCATATACGTGTTCCTAGAAGAGTCTGCAATCCCGAACGAAATCAGAGCAGTAGCGACAGGAAGAAGCTGACGGGCGCGCCTGCCCACCTCTGTCTCACGCAACGTGGCCGCAATCAACCCGTTAAGGCGGCGAACTATACACACCGGACCAAGAAAGAAAAAGAAAAAAAAATCAGTGCCACAGGATGGAAAGGAAGACGAGGAAAGGCTAAACTGCTTCCCAATGAGAAAGGGAAACGTCAGGCCTGCGACGCAAGAGATGCTCAACGTGCCACGGAGTCCACACCCCGTGCCAACCCCAACCACCGCAGCAGCAAGCGGGCCTGTCGCCCGCGTGGTCAGCTAAAGACGCCAGAGTGCATGGCCGCAGATGAATAGTTGAAGGAGCGGCTGCCACAAAAGCCTGCAGCCGAAGAATGGCGCCACGCACCGCCACCGGAAGAGGCAACTGCGCGATGGTAGGCCGCGCTGACGGCAGAGACATCAAAAACGCATGCACGATCCGCTGATCGGGCAACATGTCTAAAAAAACAGCTGACAGGGAACGACACTTCCCCAAGAACTTCTCCAGCCCCTTCCTAGACGGCACCCGCATGGTCGAGTCGCAGGAACGCATAAAGCCTTCTCTCCTGCGAGCAGGAAGCGAGAGGAGAGGAAACTCTAGCTCTGTCGAAATACGGAAACTCCAGCCGATGAACTCCATCTCCTCGGCAGGACTTAGGAGCTTGGAAGCCTTGCTCGGCCACGAAAACGCAGAGATCAAGGACGACCGCAGCCTCCGCCTCCGTCGCGAAGCAGGAAGTCATCCACCCAGCGCAAAAGGGACACCCAACCGGGAAGCCACAGCCTTAGTAACGCTTCGAGAATGAAACCGAAACGCTCCCAGATGCCTGGAGACACACGCGCCCCGAAAGTAAGCCTCAATGGTACCGCCCACCTCTCGGCCCAATGAAGAACGCAAAGAGGCCAGTCTTGTGGGCGAATCGGGATCTGCCGAAACGCAGCTTCGACATCAAATTTAATCATCCAAGCGCGCTTGCCTCCCGTGTCACCACGAGCGGCGGAGTGAGCGCGATAAATCGTGTTACAAACACGCGGCCACGACGGGAATGTACTAAACAGAGGCGCAGAACCGCCGTTGAGACTGCCCTCACCCCCAGCGGAGGAGTCTACGATGATACGCAGGTCTGACCCGCCGTCCTTAGCAACTGTGCCCAAAGGGGGGGACCGGAACGCAGGGAAAGGAGGAGAAGAAAACCAACCAGCGAGCCAACCTTTCGCAATCTCGCTGTCAAGCTGAGCTTGCACAAATGCATGCTGACCGGTGGCAGACGCATAGCTGGGCACAATGAGAGTGCGATCACGATCGCCGTTGAAGCATAGATTGGCCCCATACTCCAAGCCATCAACCGCTAAGTCAAGAAAAAGGGGATCGATACAACACCAAAGGTCCGCTAGAATAGCCTCGATCTGTGCCGCCCTCGCAGCAGGAAGGGGAAAAAAATCAGGCAAACCAGTTGCATTGAAAACCTGCAGTCTGTCTGGCCCACCTTGAACTGGCTCGCCTGACCAACGCAAGCTGAACGACGACACAAGCTCAGAGGAAACGCTAGCAGCCTCTGCGCGCCTTACGTCTGGAGCTAATCGCGCAAGAGATAAGAAAGCCAGCCTGTCTTGCTCCGGAAGAATAGATCAGAAAAGGGACCTACACTCGTCCGAAACAGAAGTGAGGGGGCGATAGTCACTGTCGGAACTACGACCCGCTCTCCACTGCGAAAAACACAAGCGCTGCAAAGAAGAGAGACTAATACCGCAACGTCTAGAAGGCAACTCGAGAAGACAACGTGAAGGGGCACGACCAGGCCAAAAGGAAAAACACGCGAAGGGAACAGCCGAAGGGAAAAGAAGATGAGAAGCAGGGGAAGAGATTAAAGGGCGAAGACACAATCGGAGGAGGAGGAGAGGAAATAATCGCTCGATGACTGCCAACCGCTCTACCTGCGATCGGAGCTGCTGGAACTGCGGCCGGCTGAGCTGGTGCTGCAGCCTGCGAAACCGTGATCGCCGCTGCCACACATAACGCATGAGTGCTTGACGTGGGACACGACACCCTTGGACGGTTTGTAATCGTGGGAACCATTAGGGGCGACAGGCTGGCCGTCTGTCCCGAGAGCCCCGCATGAGCCCCGATTGAAAGCTGCGCACAGGCGCTTGTTGATGACTGAGTCGAAGACATCTCTCGGGAGGAGGTCGCGCTGCCCAGTAGGGAAGTCGCGCCTAACGCGCTTGCTATTGCGCTCAAAACCTGAAACCCGACGCGGGGTGGCAAACTGCCCCCCCTGCCGCCGCGCCTTCGCCGCCGCTAACGAAGTGCAAGCTTTGATTGAGAGAGTTGCGAATGCCTGGGGGAAACGGCCTGCCTCGCCGAAGGCTGGCGGACCGCGACCAACTGCCGCCGCCGCCCGAGCCTCTTCCAGATAAGCGGCGACAGCCGACGCCGGGAAGCCTGAAGCCATCCAACAAACTAGACGGTCACGAGTCTTGGCAAAGAAAGGAGCAACGGAAGGGCCGAACACGCCAGCCATCCTGCTCTCATAGCCTACCCAAGCATCCCAAAGGTGGGTCCACGAGGAGATGGACCTCGGAGCAGAGCTTGAAGCAATTCTCTCCGCCGCCCCACCAACCTGGCCCTCGGCCTGATAACGAGCAAAGGAAGCTAAAGGAGCGGCATGAGGGCGCCTCGTAATGAGGGCGATCCCGAGGGCGGGGGAGAGGTCGAAAAGTAGCAACTGCCTGTCATAGGCAGGGCTGCCACGTAAGCGGCCCATTTCGTGCGCGACACCTCACTCGCGGATGCAGCCACCAACGACGACAGGATGGGGCTCGCACCCGAAAGGTCTGGGGCCAACGATAGCGATGCAGCCCAGGGGTCCTGCTGCCCGCTGCCCCCCAGAGCAGCAGAAGCTGCCGAACCCAGGCTACCACCAAAACTCTGGACCGCTGCCGCCGCAGCAGCAGCCTGTGCTGCCGAGCTAAACTGGGAAGGAAACACTCCACCTCCCCCTTGAGGAAAAGCACTCAGACCAGGGCGGCCATGAAGTGAAGCAGGCGGCTGCAAAGGAGGAAACTGATGAAGCTGAGGCGGACCCCCAGGCAACAGCGATGCGGGAGGGACAAATGCAGCGCTACGATCCTGGCTGCCCCTCCCCGCCTCATCGGCGTCATTATCACCGGAGCCGCCCAACTGATCCAGGCCAGCCCTCGCGCTCACATCCGACTCGACCGCCGAACCTGCAGCGCCACGACGCTGCTCAGAAAAAAAAAAAAACTTCACCTGCGAAGATGTTCCGCAAAGGTTCAGAGAAAAAACCACCACCTGCCGCGTCCGCGGCATTCAACTGAGCCCCTGCCAAACCATGGCGAGGGACATAAAAAAAAGAAAAAAAATACCAAACGAGGAAAGCGACTGCACCCCCAGCTCGCCTCCCAAATAATCCACGTGGGAAGAAAACCCAGGGCGACCCCGCCCTGAAACAAAAGAAAGAAATAAACTCCAGGAAGAGAGCAAGAAAGACAGAGAGAGAAAGAAAGAAAGAGAGAGAGAGAGAGAGCGAGAGAGAGAGAGAAAGAAAGAGAGAGAGAGAGAGAAAAAAAAAACTGACAACAGCTACAGAAAAGATAGGCCTCACAACAGGCCCACAGAGTGTGCCCGACGACGAGCCAACTCAGGCCAGGCTGACAGCAGCCAGGCAAACAAATCCAAATTGGGCTGACAGCAGCCGATTAACTATACCACAGGCTGACAGCAGCCGATTAGCTATACCAAAATCAAACACAGACAAGGCGCACATCCACACCCACACGCACAGAAAGAAAAGAAGATAAATACACACAAAATCCACACCGACTCACATCAAACACAAACGCACACGCACACACGCACATACACACACCTACATACACAGACCCCAAACATAAAACTCACCATACATAAACCACCACTACCACCACCACCACCACCACAACAACAACAACAACAACAATAACAACAATAACAACAAAAACCACAACAACAACGAACGTACACACACACACACACACACATACACACTCGCACGCCCGCACACATGCCCACACCTCAAGCGCACACGCACGCAAAGACGCAAACAAACGTGCTTCCACACCAACACACCAACACACAAACCAACATACCCCACACACACAGATACAGACACATACACACACGCACACACACACACACACGCACACACACACACACACGCACACACACACACACGCACACACACACACACACACACACACACACACACCCATATACGCACGAACCTACACACGCACCCACAAACACCCCCCCCCCCCAACACACACACACACAACACACACAACACACACAGACACACACGCACACACAAACACACACACACACACAAACAAACGTACACATACACACATACACACATACACCCACACACACCCACATACACACAACAACCCGACAAGCATGGCGCAAACCACTCCCTAAGTCACACTGACACCGGGTCCACACTACACGCAAACGCAACCATCCACACTCCCTGAACACAAGTACTGTGCACACACGACAACACGTCAAGAGGAAAACCTGACACTCACACATACACGCATGCATGAGCTCTAAATACAACTGAGAGACAATGGAAAACAATCCACAGGAGCGGGCAAAGACGCGGGGGAGAAACACTGCTAGGAAAGGGGAAGTCAGCAATAAATACAAACGAGACCGACGAAAAAAAATCAAACTAAACAGAAGACACAAAGGCATTCATAACAAATAGTGAGAGGAAACGAGACAAGCAATGACAAAAAAAAAAAAAAAAAAAAAAAAAAACTGAAATATAAATGATCACACAACAAAATGGGGGGAAGGGGGGGCGGACACTCACGAAGTGAGTGGCGGGGGGGTTGGGGGGTGAATAACACAACAGGGATATTACAGCAAACGAGAGAGAATATAAGAGCAGGGTGGGTGAAATACCTTCTCCTATTGCTGTCCAACCCCAAGGTTGGCCGTGTCCAACCCTGTTTTTTAAAGGTTGGACACTTTTTTATCGTTAAATTTCAATATTTATTACATAATTCTTCTTCGTATTACACATTTTTTATATTGTCCAACCTGTCCAACCTTTAATTAAAAAAAAGTAATTTTTTTCCTCTCCCCATTTTATTATACCCCCTCTAAAATAGTTTCTAAAAAAAAGGGTTGGACTCGGCCAACCTTGGACACCATTAATACTAAGACGAATTTATCTCACTCGGTTGCTTAATACCACTCTCAGCCGTCCAAGTCGCCAAACGACGATTTTTGTGTTTCTAGCGCGGGGTGGATTTTCTATTTAAAATAATTAAAATAATATAATTATATATATAAGAGACATAATGCCAAGGACACCTCAATTCACCAAGGAAGAAATCGTTCAACGGAGAAGGGAAAGGGCGAAAGTATTTTTGAAGGCTCATCCTGATAAGAATAGGGAAAATGCGAAGGCATACTATTATAAGAATCAGGAGAGAATGAAATTATTGCGGAAGGAGAAATACGAAAAACAAAAAGCCGAATTACTTGAATTAAGGGCTTTTCGCAATAGTATGTTAAACAATATATAATTTATTTTATATATAAAAATATATACACTATTATATAAACCGGACACCTCTCACCGCCGATCGTATTGGACGTATGAAGACTTACAACTCCATTTGGATTACGTGAATGGAAGTTATTTTCTAAATCTAGTCAATGCCGTTTCATTTCTATCACCCGATGGAAAGTGGAACACGGCCGACTGGAAACTTATGGAAAGTATAGAAAAAGGAGAAGAATAATATTGTTGTTGCTCACACGAGATTACAAAGAATTACATCATAAAAAATGTAAAAAACGGGAGCGAAATGGTGCTAGGCTCTGAATATTAAGCGGTTTAAGAACGATAAAATGAACGAAGACTTGTCATTGCTCATCCGCACTCTTGACAATCCAAACATTAAATTTTGTTGTTATTGTGATAGCAATAGGGCAATTCCAAAAAAGATCGTAGAAAAATATCCGAACAGGGACAAGTATTAATATCACAAAGCCTGTTTAATAAATAGATTGAAGCATTGCGAACATTGTGGACAATACAAAGGATTTATTCCCTGCGGGTGCTTGAATAAGTAAGAAAAGAAACAAATTGTTTTTTTTGTCATAACGATATATAAAAAAATCTAATTACCTATTAAGGACAATGATATACATGGATATACTGATATATAGAATAATTAATTTATTTTTATAAAAATATCCGAGCGACTATATAACATGACAGCACCGACACTGACCAACAACCAATGGTATTACAAACAAGAAGAAGCACTGAGAGATAAACCAAAAGATGCGGTTCTTATCAAGTGGGGAAATAAACAATTTACCACTATGCCATGCCAAGAAGATTTCATTGAATTGATTGAAAACACGCCCGATGACCAAAAGCAATACTATGAAGTATTAATGGAAAACAAACCCCAACGAATGTTTGCAGACATTGATGGCGATGAATTATCAATCACGCGAGAAAAAATGTATGAGCGGTGGCACACGCTTATGGAAAACGTATTTGCTAGTGTAGGTTTGAAGTATAATCCCAAAAAAGCCAAATACTTGGACGCGAGCAAGAATGGTAAAATGTTGTGCCATTTTTCTTACGATAATGGCTTGGTATTCAAAAATTGCGAAACACAAAAAGAGTTTTGGAAGTATGTGGAGGTGGTGATTGAAAAAGATTACCCCGACCTTTGCTTCACGTTTGAACGAGCCGACAAGAATATTGAGTTGCGAACCATACTTGATATTTCCGTCTATAACAAAAACAGGGCTTTTCGCACTATCTACTCTCATAAAGAGGATAGCGACCGCGTTTTGCTTCCGTATTCATACACACCAAAAACAACACCTTGAAACTGCTACAATATGTAGAAATAGATGATTATCTGATTATGCGCCCCGATGACAATACATTATACGATGTCAAAATTCCCGAATATACAACTTTGAAGCGATAATATTACCAACATATTACATTGGACGAAATACGCGAAATTATACTCAGCAAAATACCAAATGTAGAAATTGTTGAAATAAAGCAGAGAATGTTTGTTTTAAAAACCATAAGGACACGAGTATGTATTATAAACGGAGAAGAAAATAAAAGCGACAAGTGCTATGTAGTATGGAGAAGAGATGGGCTGTATTTCTACTGCCACGATAGCACTTGCGAGGGTTAAGGCATGAAAATTCACGAATTATCGCCCCCTATCGTCCGTAATATCAACACGATTGATGACCTGCGCCGACTCGCCAGCGAATGTAAAAGCGTAGAAAAATTCAAAGAGTTGCTAGATACTGCTTTGGCGTGGATGAATGAATCATACACTTTTGCTAACTTGGCGAAGCCCGCCATAATTGAAGAATATTTTGATTCCAAAGGCAAGAAGGTATTTCGCTACAAGACAGAATCAGCAATGGAATCATTCTTCAAAAACAAAAGAGTAAAGACCAACTTATCAAAGGAGGACTGGATAGCGCTAGGTAAAAACCCCGCAAAATTGAATGTTGTTGATTTGTATAAAATATGGACTACACATCCGAGAAGACGCGAAGTAAATGACGTAATCTTTGACCCCAAGGCATACTTTGATAACGACAAACAAGGATTTTATAACTTGTTTAAGGGTTTTGAAATTCCAGCAGACACATTAGGAGACGTGAAATCATTCACGGCAGAAGAAGAAAAAAATGAAGCATTCTTTCAACGTATCCTAAACAGATGGTGCGGGGGGAGGCAAGACATATATAAAAAGGTGCTTGATATGTTTGCGAGCATTTACCAAAAGCCGTGGCAAAAACTACACTTATCATTAGTTTTGACGAGCACTGAACGAGCAGGTAAGGGAATTATTCTTGAAATATTCAAAGACATAATAGGTGCCGATTATTACTTCCAGCCGTCCGATGTTAAAGAAATATTAGGCGATTTCAATGCGCAACTCGCAAAAGCAATCGTAGTATTTATGGACGAAATGGTTTGGGGTGGTGATAAAGAACGAGCGGGAACAATTAAGAAACTCGTATCAGAAAACACGCTCACTCTTAAACAGAAATATTTACCAAATCTAACATTAGAAAATATGTTATTCTTAGTCCTTGCTTCAAACGAAGAATGGGTAGTGCCAGCGGGCACTACAGAGCAACGATGGCTAGTCCTTGAAGTTTCTGATGAACTGGCACTCATGAAATCAGACGAGAAGAGAAAAGTGATTGCGGATATTAGATCTATTGACAGGCAACGACTGGCGAAGTTTCTTCTTGAACGAGACCTTAGCGAGTTTAACGACCGCGAAACAATCATCACAAAGGGACTGCGAGAACAAAAAGTGAAATCTCTTTCAAAGTTGAGAAAGTGGTGGTTGGATTGCTTGAACTTGGGATATATCACAAACCAATTTCCAAGAATTCGTTTTGGTGAAGAAGTTTCAAAAGAAGAATTGTATGATGTGTATAAAGCAAATGCGAATGACCCGCACACTTCGCGAGTCAGTTTCTGGACTAGTCTTAGAAAACTGATGCCAAGGATGGTAGAAAAGAAGAAAACGATGGAAGCAGGCGCGCGAGTTAGATACGTAGATTTACCAACATTAGAAGAGTGTAAAAATCAATGGAAGGTTATTTATGGTGATAATGAATGGGCTTTTGACGATGACGATGACGACGATGACGAATAAACAATATTAAAAAAACTGATTTTTTTTTGTTGTGCTTATATATAACATGGCATCAACCAAAGGAGATTATCTAAGTCAAATAGAAAAATGGACTCATTTAAGTAGCGACATAAAACTGCCAACAAGCAAATCGCTCAAACCTGAAATTGTCGTTAATACCGACCCGAACAACCCCGCAGAGTGATAATGTTGAAGTTGTATTGCCCTCCGTTGATACATTGAAGAAGGTAGTTTTTAATGACGAACCAGAAGAATTTACGCCTTTTAAAGAAAGTGATTTGAAGGAAACTGGTATCACCGAAATCAAGGCCAACGTAGGAGAAGAATTGGCGAAAAAAGAAATGCCAGTTTTAGAAGCAAAAGAGGAACCTGCGCCAGTTAGGGAAAAGAAAACACCGATTAAAGCAAAGCGGAATCCGCCCGAGAGCGGATATAGTTGCTATGAAATAATAACGGCACATTTGAAAGTATCAAAAGACCCGTTTAATTTCTTGTATATGAAAGTTGAAGACCGCACCATAATGCAGGAGGATATGAAGAAATGGCACGAGAGTAGATACGGACATATACCACCAGACCAACGCCCCATTCTTAAATATGGTAAGTTAGATTATAAGACGTTTTTCCGCGATGTCTTATCTCAACACGAGGGCAAACTCACGACATTAAAAGATATGTACGACAGGTTTCATGTGTAAGAGGCAGTTAGTGCTATGTCTCTCATCACATCAATATTAAAATATGATGGTTTAAAAGATACATAATCCGCAGATGCCGTTTTATAATATACTTCCAATGTTATTGGAGCATCTGTCTCATATGTCAATAAAACCTCATTAGTCGTATTTCCAGAAATTCGTATTGTTCTATTATTGGTGGTATCCGCGGGATTTGGACAAGTCATTAACCATATCATTTTCATTTGGACTCCGTATCTTTGAATTAGCCATACACAATCAAAAGACTTATACTCAATGGCGGTTGTATAATTTAGCACTTTGCTGTAAAAGTCATCAACATTGGTTCCGTCCGTTTTATGAAACCAAAACTGAAAAGTTCCTATTCCAGACGGGGCGGGCAAATTTAAAGACCCGCGAAAAGCAACTTTAATGAAATAACCATATCCTAAATTAGATATTGTTTTGCTACTATAACCGCCCGTGCAAAGAGTAGTGAATGTAGAACTTTCCATCCACGACCTAAGATCAAGACCAACATACGCATTTTGAATGTTTCTTGTTAATGTCGGGGTAGCAGTGACGGCAATAGTTTTAGTATCTATTGACTGCTGTTCCTGTGATCGTCCAAATATATTCATTTTTTTAAGACTAAATATATATATATCTTATATTATAAGATTGGATATAAAATAATAGAATTTAAATATGAATCATTTAGGCAATCCGTGGGCATATCACTATTACGGCTCTGTGATAATAGACGAGGATTTAGAAGTTGATGGTGTATTATATGGCGATCATATTGAAGCAAACTCAAGACAAGCAAGGACTGACGACATAACAATATCATCGCGAAATAATAAATCTTCTTTGTTGATATCTGATACTGGTTATGTGTCAATTAATAACGAATACGATTTACCATTGGCGGACGGCACGGCGAACCAAGTATTGAAAACGGATGGGTTGGGTAATACTTCATTTGCTACATTATCTTCAAGTTATATAAGCGATTTTGAATTGGATAAATTAACGGATGTAGTCATAACGGGCACACCCAACAGCAATCAATTGCTTATTTACAGCACAGGGCAATGGAGAAATACAACATCACCTTATCTGAGATTAGATGGTGCTTTCAATATGACGGGAACATTAAATATGGGAGGGCAAAGCATAACAAATGTCAATCTTGTTGATGGTGTTGATGTTTCTGTTCTTGATACTTCGGTGGTTAAACTAACAGGAAACCAAACAATAACGGGGAATAAGGATTTCGTGGATAAAATATCAACATGGTATGGGAAACCGATAATCGTAGGTAGATCAACAAAAGGAATAGGTGCGACTGGTGGATTGGAATTGAATGGTAATTATGGCGACCGAACTGGTGGTGCGCACATGCAAGCAATTACATCAGAAGACAATTATCCTACTTTTTCGTTAGTCAATTTAGGACATGGTAGTGTGGGTATGGCCTTTGATGCTTATATGGACTCTAACGGATGGGAATCTAGTTATGCGACTTCAAGTTTTGCGATCGCGAAAGTTAATGATAAATTTAGATTTTTGTATGGTATTGGGAGCATCATTGGGGATGTTGTTCCATGGGACACTGCTCTGGAAATTGACACAGCAGGTTTATTAACAGCGAAAGCAATAACGGCGAGTGGATTAATAACGGCAAATGCGGGATTAAATATGGGAGGGCAAAGCATAACAAATGTCAATCTTGTTGATGGTGTTGATGTTTCTGTTCTTGATACTTCGGTGGTTAAACTAACAGGAGACCAAACCATAGCGGGTATTAAGACATTTAGCAGTATAATAAATGCGAGTGCGGGGATTGATATGAAAAGCCAAAGCATAACAAATGTGAATTTGGTTGATGGTGTTGATGTTTCTAGTCTTGATACTTCGGTGGTTAAACTAACAGGAGACCAAACCATAGCAGGGAATGAAAAATTTACATCAACTTTAGAAGTAAGTGGTTCGTCCAATCCTACTACTTTTGATGGTATTGGCATAGCCTTTGATACAAAAATAGGAATGATTGCAGCACAAAAAACAGCAACAGCGACTTGGTATCCGATACAAATAACTGGTTCGTATGTTGAGTTATATTCAGGTAATACTTTAATTATAACCGCAACTGGCACTACACTATCTTTGAATAACAACAAAATAACAAACTTAGCCACACCATCAGCAACAACGGACGGAGCAAATAAAAGTTATGTGGATACATTAGACTGGCAAAATGTGAAACTAACAGGAAACCAAACCATAGCAGGAATTAAGACATATAGCAGTGATGTTGAAATAACGGGAAATTCAATCAATTCAACAACAAAGAGCACATTTATCGTTTTCAATTCTACCAGTAATATCGGTTCTATCGCTAGTTTGGATATGAAAACTGCAACATATTACAACTTTGAAATTTCTGCGAAAAAAATAAGTTTTATTATTGATGGGGTAATCGTCGGTTGGGTAAATGCTTCGGGGCTAGATTGTAATAGTACCAAAATAGCCAACCTTGGAACTCCGACATTAGCGACGGACGGAGCGACAAAAGGGTATGCGGACACATTGGACGGGCAAAATGTAAAACTAACAACAGACCAAATCATAACAGGAAGTAAAACATTTAATGGGGCGAGCACTACAATAAAATATCTAACTTTAACGAACAATGCTGATTTTAATAATCAAACTATCACTAATGGCGGAAATGTAACATATAATGGGGCGAGGATATTAAACCAAAATGGAGGAGATATATTCTTTTCACAGACATCAGGTGATTACCAATATTTCTTATTTACTCTAAATACTGCTACAAGCGGAACCGCGAACCAAAGAGGTTATGTATTCACGAATGTAGCATCTGATGTAAAAGGGGCGGGACTTTATATTTCAAAACTTTTGGACAATAAAAGTGCTTCATCTGACATCGTCCGTTTTAACAATGCTGGCGGTATGCGGTTTTATGGTGCCTTAGATATGAACTCAAACAACATAACAAGTGCTGGAACAATAACGGGAACTACAATTACTTCAACTGCGGGTATATCAACGACGACACTAACGGCGAGTGGATTAATAACGGCAGATAGCGGTTGCAAGTTATCTATTCAAAATAAAGTAGATGGAGGAAATTGACAGGGTATATTTCTGTGGGATACAGACAACGCAGGATGGTGGATTTATATGGCTCAGTCAGGGGCGAATAAATCATTAGGTGGAGGAACAGCGGTGGCAGGCAACGATATTTCAGGCTTTGCTGTAAGATTTAGGTCTGGTTTTGCTTCTGCGGATGGTTTTGTGTGGGAAAATTCTAATGAGCAATTGTTAATGTCATTGAATGGTGCAAACGGGACTTTATGGACAAAAGGATTAATAACTGCTAGTGCGGGGATATCAACAACAACTGCAACTGCAAGTGGATTAATAACGGCTAATGCTTGTATATCAACAACAACGGCAACCGCAAGTGGATTAATAATGGCAAATGAGGGTATCAACAGCAACATTAACTGCGAGTGGATTAATAACGGCAAATGTGGGGATTACATACACAGGCACACTATCATCGGCATTAGCATCAACTAATGGGGCAAAAATAGCAATTCAAGGACAAACAGACGGGACGAATGCGAGAGGAATATTTATTTGGGATGCTACTGATTCAAACTGGGGGATTTATATGTCTCAGTCTGGGAATAATATGTCACTAAGTGGAGGAACAGCACCAGCAGGAGGAGGCGGAGGATTAACTTCTTATGCTATTAGATTTAGAGTGAATGGTTCTTCAACGAGTGGGTTCATATGGGAGAATAATTCAAATACTGCTTTAATGTCTTTGAAAGCAAGCGATGGGCAGTTATGGGTATTGTCTAATCCAATTCAATATTCAGACAGGAGAAAAAAAGAAGATATAAAGGAATGCTTAGGCTTAGATTTTATTAATAAGTTAAATCCAGTCTGCTATCGTATGATTGATGACAAAAAGAAATGTAGGACTGGCTTAATAGCACAGGAATTAGAAGAAATACTAACAGAAATGGATATGCTAGATTTTGGCGATTTTATAAAAGAAACAATTATGGTTCCGTGTCCAAAGCAAAGAAAGGAATGTGAATTGAAATGTGTGAGTGTTAATCCAGAAGATGTTAAATGTGTTGATAGTGGTGATGTCAGTTATGGTATAGGATATTCCGAATTTATCGCCCCGTTAATTAAAGCGGTTCAACAATTATCAGAAAAGGTAGTTAATTTAGAAAAACAAAATAATGATTTTATGAATATACTACAAGACCAAGCAAACCAATTAGCAGAAATCAGAGCAGTCGTATTTTCAAATATCAAATAATACACGCCGCCGTGAACGCAAGTCTTATCGTCAACGAGACGCGTTCACGATTATCGTCAGACGCGCCGTGCGTGAACGTAATTCAAGCTTAGAATTAAACCTCACACGCCATCGTGAACGCATTCGGGAACGTACGTTTATCGTGAACGATGGTCGTTCACGCGGACGGTTTCACGTATGTGTGAACGTAGCCGCCATCGTGAACGCATTCGTGAACGTACATTTATCGTGAACGATGATCGTTCACGCGGACAGTTTCATGTATGCGTGAACGTAGCAGCTTAGCGGGGATGTATATGGAAAAAGTGAAGAGTCACGGATTTTAATAAAAATAGCATGATCAGTAACATTTTGGTACCACACAATTTACAAAATATGAGGATCAGATGTGAAGCCTGTGGTGAACACGGTGCATTTGAAAAAAGCGAAAAACTAGTAAAAATTGAGTAAAAAAAAAGAGGATGATGAGTTTGAACAAGACTGGAGAAGAGAAATTGCATGCACTCGTAAGGGGATGAACT
>WBZZ01002276.1:160000-172500 GCA_019918135.1 Paulinella micropora | reverse complement strand
CTCTCATAGCGGGACTTCAGCTTCACGGCCGTTTGTTTGTCACCATTCTGCAACCTCACCGTGTGGCTGTCAAGTCCGCTGTCGTTGGTTGGCACATCTGGGATGCCATTCCGTTCTTGAAGAAGATTCGCTCGCTGCTACTTGATTGGAAGGACGACGGCTTCCCTGACAAAAAATTCAGGTTCTGATTGTCTTCATTACTTCACTGAACTTGATTTACTGACGTGCTGTGATGATTTTTTTGTACTGCAAGGTACGACGTTTTCAATGAGTTTCCTGCAATCCTGCCTGAGGTTAAGAGCTATAGGGAAGCTCATAAAGTGGAAATCGACCTGCTGGAAAAACATTCCTTCAACATCGATGTTAAAGAAATCGAGCGGGAGGCATGTGCGAGTTTTCTTGCTAAGTTTGAGAAGCACTTCGGAATTTTCTTTGAAGGGGGCTCTCTTGAAGAAAATAAGATTACACCCGCAATCGCGGCCATTTTGAAAACGACAAAGTTTGACAATAACATAGAGAGGCGAGCTTTCGAATCCTGGACAGACAGCTGAAACTTCGAAGCACACGGGTGACATTGCCTACCCTTTCGGCCGCAACAGCCATTTCATTCAGCAAGCCGCTGACATGGCTAGTGAAACTAGATGATGAGCTTCAAAACGACCACCGAACCACAAATGCAATCATACGCTTTGGTGTGAGCCGGTCGCAAGCTCTGGCACGAGCACTTAGAAATAAGTTCTACAAAGATCAAGCTAGTATTAGAGCGATCTCGAGCAGAGAGAGAGAAAAGGAGAGCAGCACAGGACGAGAGAAGCATCATAACGTATCTGCTTCAAGAAGCTGCACTGAAAGGTGAGTTGTGCAAAAATAGTAAGGATTTGACGGAACAGATGGAGGCGAAAGCTTCCAAGACTGCCAAACACACATTTCTTATGCGACAAAAAAAGCTCGCGCAAGCCTTGGGTATCAAAGATCTTCCAAAAGGTCAGGAAGACGGCAAAGTTCGCCCTTTCGAGGAGCTTTGCCAAAAACTGGGGCAAGCCCTGGATGCCACTGATTTCGACGCGTTGAAACGAGCGGATCCCTTCGAACGCAAGACTGCAGACCAGATCACGTGGCGAAATAGCACTCTAGATGTTGAAGCGCAAAAAGTGCATTTGCAAGCTACACAAGCTTGGCAAGCAAGGAAGGAGCTACTCTTTGCACGGGCTGAGGAACGAAACAAGCAGGAGAGTCAGAATGCAGCGCCTGCAAAGTCTGGCAAGCGCAAACGTGACAAACGTAGTCGGCGCACCGCGCGAAATCGCCGGCGCCGCAATAGCGCACAAGTCGACTCAGGTAGCGATGGAGATGTTACAGAAGCACCATTGGCTGACAACGAAGGCTATGCGGCAGTGGAGATTGGTGAAGTCGTAGCGATGCTGACTATCGATCCGCGAGAGCCGAACAAAACTGCTGAAGCCTTTCAGAAACGCGCGGACGATTACCCCACCTCGGCGTGGACCTTGGGAATTGTGGTGGCTAAAGATCCTAAGTGACAAGCCGAGCCCCAGCTGAAGTTGCAAGTGCTTGGAACATCAGACAACGATCTCATCAAAGGGCAATACGGTTTTGCAGAGGAGGAAGAACAGGATGTTTGGGTTTATCATGCCGGCATGGCTCTGGAGGACGCTCAGGAGAAGCTCACAGCTGAGGCTGCTTGGTATGACTATGAATGGGAAGTCATCGCGCTTCAGGTAGAATTTTCCGAGGGACACACTGGGAGCATGCTGTACAGCGATCAGCAAGTAATGAAGCGAATCTGCCTCACGGACGGTTTCAAGCAACGATTTACTTGGGCCAAAGCATCAGCAAAGTCGCGGAGCAAGAAACGTAAGAGTAACTAGGTAGTAATTTTCGTAATGCTCAATGTACTTGAAAAATACATCGCATAACCACCTCATGGCGGCCCCAGTCTTGATGTATCACATTGAAACACCTTTTTCTTGTTGGTCTCATGACGCTTGTGGTTCGGTCTTGCTGTAATAGGTCAGTTACCGTCATGATCAGTTACGTCCGGGCCTTGTCTTTTAGACAGGAAATTCACTATTTTTGCTAGGCTGAGCCACCTCAAGTCAAGTGTCACAGGACAGCCATGCTGACTTTTTATATAGCTGCGCTTGTTTTCCCAGCTTTATCCATTGCCCTAGTCTGCGTTTTTAGCAGCAATTCACTCATGAGACAGCAGAGCGTTGATCAACAGTGCCGTTGCTTGAAGCATGATTTTGAAATATGACCGTTACATTTTCAATCAGCCAGAAAAAGTAGTAAGTGGCCGCTCAGTTATCTGTATTTAGTAAGATATTAAAGCCTTGATACTTGCGCTTCGATAAATACTTTCAACATCCTCATCCCAACTCGTCAACAGCTTCATCTCACGATCTAAAAATTGAAAAATCGCTTTTTCAGACCCTAAACTTGCCCAAAACAAGGCCCGCTCACCACACAGAAATGCTGCATTGACTTGAAATTAGTGTTTCACTCTTCTCCAGATCCCAACCGATCTGGCTAGACCACCGCCGCTGCCGACCGCTTCCGACCGGCTACATACCGATCGTGTTTCTGCCATCCTCAGGCCAAAAAAGCCAAAATTCAAGAAATGAATGTTTTTTTGACCTACCGACCGGAGTTTTCACTCTCTGAAACTCTTCAATAGCTATTTCTCGTAGTTTTAGCACCGCACGCAAGGCCTAAATACTTTTATTTAATATCCAGTGTGTCGATTTTAGTCATGTACATCACTACGTAGCTCAAGCTAAGCCTGAATTAAACATCACTCCCCCTTAGTTATTTGTCACAACTATGTCACTATACTCAGTCTAGTCTATCATAGTAATAACATCGTAAACTTTCAAAAAATTTCAAAGATCGACGGAATCGGCGGCGGGAGTCCTGGAAACGGGGACGAGAAGACTCGCTCGGGATCATGAGTATAGACCGACCGTGGCACTAGGTCGGGTGGACGTTGAGTGACTAGGGGCCGGTTACGGGGAATTGAGGGTAAGAGGCAAGTTTTGGTCTCAACGGCGGGGGATAACTGTTTCGGACACAGGGTGGCGGAAACCTGATTCAACTGGCGGTGAGGGGCGCGGATTGAAGCATCAACGAACATCTTCAAAAAAATTAATCAAAGTCTTACGTACTGGTGTAACTTGAGTGTTGACGTTTGGCACAACTTACAATTTTGGCGGTTTAATTCCGACTCGTTAATATAAGTACTGCGTTGACAATCACTCAGATTCGTATTTACATTTTATCCCGAGGTTGGTCGGCGGGGGCGTCAGTTCGACTCCTCGCGCGCAAACTGGCTAGCGCGCTCCCGGAGGGGGGAGACGAGATTATGCCGGCCGGGCCCACCCGGTACATAATGGCAATACTGATCGTTCCGGTCTGCCGGTTATCATTGGTCTGGAGATTACGGAGTCCGGCCCTACTTTAGGTACTCCTCAGTCTTGATATCGTTAGTAACAGTTATCTGTTTATTAAACTTATCCTACTATCGTAACAGTTGTATTAATATTAAAGAAGAGGCATCAATAAATACAATATTAATATATTCTTTTAGACCAGAACCGGCAAAATCCCTTCTAACTCTTATGCTTCCCACTTATCCCTACTAGTGGTAAGTATTCTATCGTTAAAAGTTGATTGGTGAAAAAGTATCTACGTATGTAGAGTAGCAAATTCACAGAAGTACTTTGAAGTATATTGTATTACTAGAAATATAGCAAAATCAATCATTTTAACGTCACATGCCTCAGATAAAATTGTTTTTGTGGTTCACAACTGTAATTCCAAATAAAATTTTCTTAGTAAGTATTAATATACGTCAAGCTTAAACAAGTAAAAATAAACTACCATAAAAATGTTCTTTATTTTGACTTTTTGACTTATAAAATTTGGATATACTTAAATGGATCGAGTGGATCGTACAATTAAAGATTAATATTACAAGAAGTCTTACGCTCGTTAACATTCGACGAACCTGATCAAATTCATTTGAGTCTGCTCTGATATCTAGTATAAGTCACAGTCTGTTTATCTACGATTATTTTTCTAGTATTATTGCGGACATTCTGATGTCTAAGTCAACCATAGAATTTGAAATAATGTTCAGATTTTGGATTAGTGTTCAGAATTCAAATTAGTGTGCTTTAACAGCTGTATCCGTCCGCAAAATTAATACAATTTGGCGCATTGTTACCGTTAAAATGAACTAATTTGAATTCTGAACACTAATCCATAATCTGAAGATTAATTCAAATTCCATGGTTGACTTTGACACCTGAACGTCCGCAATAATAAGTCCTTACCGTGAATTGAGGTGCTGATTACTATATGGATACTTTTGTCGAACTTCCGGGGGAAAGTCCGCGTCTATGCGAAGTCGTTTCCGAAGGTCCTTTGTCAACTGCTTTCGGTACAGATCCCCTGCACAAGAAAGAAAATCCGGATCATATATACCGTCAATCCGAGGAAGACTATACCTAGACTTGTGTTGGAAAGAGAATCCAAAAACCCGTTGTCAGCGGGCGCTGTGCGACCACCTGATCGGCTCTCCGCTGCTTCCAAAGCCCTCTGTAACCCTACAAGAAAAGTGGCCGTACCAGTGAAAGCAACTCGAACCAAGCCAGTTTACAATTCAAAAAATCAAGCTGTGCTCGACAACGATTATGCCTACTGTCAAAGGCAAGGAGGTATTAAGTATGCGGAATACAAGGTAGGATACAAAAGCAAGTGACAGAAGAAGTGTAGGACCTTGGACCAGTGAATCATTCGTGGTTAGGTTGACAGACGATGAGGACGACGGAGGATGAGAAGAGGAAGCGCCGGCTTCCGTGTCAAGATCAGACGCACGCTTTCCACTGTAGGCTCGGCTGAATGGAGCTTGCGCAACGATTAGGTCAGGGTCCCCTTCCAGACCCGCGCGCCCTCCATACGCTAAAGACTGCACCTGGTACCATGCACACATGGATGTGCTTTGGATCTCCATCGCTGAAAGGCATACACAGGGCACATTACTTTGGCTCTGTTGCGCATTCTTCTCAGCAAAGCCTCTTGTGACTTCACGTCGGCCTCGATGCGCATTTGCCAATGCGTGCGCTGTTCGGGAGGCACGTGCTGCAGCCAGTTGGCATGCCCCGAGCTGTCCGAGGCCAGCAATTCCGAACTTTGGTACTGCAAGTCAAACAGATTAATGAATTAAATCAGAATCGCAACCAAGTTCTACCTGTCGGTAGGAACTGAGGAGGACTTGCGACAGCAACCCAGAAACCATGGGAAGCATCATCCCGAGCTCGCCTAGCCCTCCGCCCATGCCTGACGCGACCTTAGCGTTGATGGCCGCCTTCAAGAGCTCGTCCACTGACGTCAAGCCATTTTTAAACGTGGGTAATAGCATCCTGGTCCAATGTCCCAAAAGATCACGGCCCCAAAGTCGGCACTGGTCTGAGAACTCACCGTTCTCGCCTATTAATGTCACATGGAATGGAAGCACTGTCGTGGGACCAAGACAGAGGACATGGCTGTTGTTTGCTAAGAACTTCCTCCTCGTAACGCAGGAAATATCAAACGCTGCTGCAACTACTACGACTACTGCTATTACCACCACTAGTGTTACATACTGCTATTACTACTACTACTACTACTACCACTACTACTACTACTACTACTACTACTGCTGCTGCTGCTGCTGCTACTACTAGTACTACCACTACTACTACTACTACTACTACTACTACTACTACCAATGGTATTAATAATAATAATAATAATAATAATAATAATAATAATAATAATAATAATAGCAATAATAATAATAGTAATAATGATGATGATAATAGTGCTTCTCTGTCAATGGCTGATGCAAATCTGCACATGCGCCTCCATCGTCTCACCCGTGAGGGGAGTACGAAGAATTGACGATAGGCTCTAATGACACCCCCGCACGGGCAGTTCCAACACTTCCAGACGGACCGGTATCTTCAATGAAAATACTGGTGGCACCGACGGGAATCGAACTGGCGACAGGGCCCAGATGGTAGAACTTGACCACTGGGCTATCACGGTGTCCAATAATAATAATAATAATAAAAGTGCTTCTCTGTCAATGGCTGATGCAAATCTGCACATGCGCCTCCATCGTCTCACCCGTGAGGGGAGTACGAAGAATCGACGATAGGCTCTAATGACACCCCCGCACAGGCAGTTCCAACACTTCCAGACGGACCGGTATGTTCAATGAAGATACTGGTGGCACCGACGGGAATCGAACTGGCGACAGGGCCCAGATGGTAGAACTTGACCACTGGGCTATCACGGTGTCCATAATAATAATAATAATAATAATAATAATAATAATAATAATAATAATAATAATAATAATAATAGGCTTCCTCAGACTATAGCATCAGATCCAGATCCTGGACATGTGCCTCCATTAATAATAATAATAATAATAATAATAATAATAATAATAATAGTGCTTCTCTGTCAATGGCTGATGCATTTCTGCACATGCGCCTCCATCGTCTCACCCGTGAGGGGAGTACGAAGAATTGACGATAAGCTCTAATGACACCCCCGCAAGGGCAGTTCCAACACTTCCAGACGGGCAATAATAATAATAATAATAATAATAATAATAATAATAATAATAATAATAATAATAATAATACTGCTATACTACTACTACTACTACTACTACTACTACTACTACTACTACTACTACTACTACTACTACTACTACTACTACTACTACACGTGAGGATCGAATATGTGACAGAAACACACAACCATGCTTTTGAGGTCACTTGTTTGGAAGTGGATTGGTTGGGTTTGCGAGGGCGGACCTGTCCTTGGCATGTACTCTATCACTAGATCCACGAACTTCCTGCAACGGGGCAGCACCTGCGACCTGCTCAAAGTCTTCAGCTCTGCTTCCATGTTCTGACCGCCTGGAAACAACAGGAAATTGAGGAGTATTATGGGGGGAAGTTGGTGACATGAGACCGATGTAGTTGCTTTGCAAGCCATTGAGAGAGGTCTGGTTCAGAAGTGAGTCCACCAAACTGCCGGTCAGATTCTGCGCCAACTCATTTCGTTTCTCAATCGAGTCGGAGCCCTGAAAGAAGGTATGCACGAAGAGAGATCGAAGGGGAGGATGCAATCGGTCAAGAACATCCCAATTGCCGGTAGCCAAAGCTAGCATATCCGGCAGCTGCAAACGGGACATCACCATAGCCAGAATAGCCTCCATGGCAGTGGTGGGCCCGCTCTCACTCTCTGCAGTGTCCAGTCCTGTGCTGCCGCCCACATCCGTTGTCTTGTCCTCCGCTGTCTCTGAGGTGTCTGCGCGGCCTGCAGACGCGTTGCCCAGCATTGACATCAACGGACCCAACGCCGACAACATGCCCTGCATCTGCGACATCTGCTGCTGCTGCTGAGGGGAGCCTTTCTGGTCCGTGCTGCCTGCACTGGCTGCTTGCATCAGAGCTGCCAGGGGATTTGCACTCACTTGGCCCACAGAGTTTGCAGATGGGGAGGAAGTGCGCAAAGAACCAGAGCGCCGGACATCGCCGACTGGAGAGCTGGTCCCGGTATTAATGGGGTTCCTCTGCATGGTGTTCATGAAAGCAGCGAACGGGTTGGTACCCACGTTGGACGTGGAAGACACTTGAGGGATCGGAGCTGAAGACGATACGAACGACGACGAGGAGGAGGAAGAGCGAGATGAAGCAGCAACAGGAGTATCTCTTGTATTAGCAATAGTGGAAGTAATGTTTGTGGTCGTCGTCGTTGTCATATCAGAGAGGTTCGTAACAGGAGGGGCAACACTTGGTGTGTTAGGAGACGCATGGTGAAAAGAAGATGTATTTGGACGAGTTTGCGGTTTGACTAGTGTCGGCGCATGCGATGAGGATGAAGTTTGCGACGTGCGTGTTGCCGGTTGCGGCTGGGGACGCGTTTGCGAGCCAACAACCTGCAAACAACAGCGAGTTCCGAGGGCTTCGAGATGATTGAAGGAAGACCGCATTTTGTGGGGTGGCTCCTAGGGAGAGAATAGTCTCAAGTCGGCCGAGCTGCGTCAGGAGACTACCAGCTCTTGCAGTGACTCCTCCATGCTGGCGAACCTTTCGTTCGAGCTCCTATTCATTGCACGTTCGTGGAGCCTGCAATTAATTCGGATAATAACGAAAAATGCACCTGTCGAATAGAGGGATTGGATTCAGAGTCTTGTTGCTTCATCGCTTGTCCCAGGGTTTCAAGCGAAGGCAACAACTGGCGGAGCATGGAAGCAGTCTGCAACATGGCCTCACCTGCAGCCTCGACAGAGTTGTCGAGCGGTTCTGTGTTAAGTGGTGGGACGGGAGCGGGAGCGGTGGCTGCAGGTACAGAAAGAGCGGACAACTGTCGAGACACCACGTTAAGGTTGTTTCTTAGTACGTTGGGGCCAGGCACTATGACGTGGCGTTGTTGCACAATCACGCGAGGAGGCTGTCCTGGCCGGCCTTGGGTGCCAGCACGCTGCTCTGGGTTTTGTGGCAAATGCTGCTCTGCCTGGTGGCCTTGTGTGAGGCTAAAATTCCTCTGTGAATCTGCTTGAGAGTGAGCATGATGGGTCACAGGTTGTGTCGCGCTATGATTCTCTGATAACTTCGGCTTCACTATCAAGTGGACTGTATCACCGTTCTTGATGGCATAGTCTTCCAGCGTCTGAAAAATGTTTGAAGTGAATATATGGGCTGGTTTTCAGTCAATAACTCTTTGTAAGAATTTTGTTAGTAATAAATACGTACATTCATGCATACGTACAGTCATACACACATATACAAATATGCATAAATACATACATGCATAAATACATACATACTTACATATCATACATTACACTCATACAAGACATACAAGACATATATACAAGACATACATACAAGACATACATACAAGACATACATACATAAATAGATACATACAGACATTACAGACATTACAAACATTACAAACATGACATATATTACATATATTACATATATTACATACATTACATACATACATACATACATACATACATAACATACATACATACATAACATACATTACATACATACATACAACACTTCCCTTCCATCCCCACGAAAGCCAAGTCTTCTTCTTCTTCATGTAATACTAAAAGTCGTTCCATGGGAGGAGGAAAAAGAAAGAAAAAAAAGAAAAAAAAAAAAAAAAAAAAAAAAAAAAAAAAAAAAAAAAAAAAAAAAAAAACATACATGCATACATGCATACATACATACGTACGTACGGTAAGTATGTACGTACCTACGTGGATAGAAGATAGATAGATAGATAGATAGACAGATAAATAGATAGATAAATAGATAGATAGATAGATAGATAGATAGATAGATAGATAGATAGATAGATAGATAGATAGATAGATAGATAGATAGATAGATCAGCTCTGCATATCCGAAGACATAGGCATCCATTTCACCCTGCCGCCAATCGGCGACTGGGTAGCGGGCTGGGAAGGAGCACTAAGCTTAGAATTTATGCAGTCTGAAGGTTCGTCTGAAGGTTCTACGCGTGTCCTCTTGTGGGGTCTTTGAGTGTCCGGCACGGAGGAGTTGGGACTGGAAGAGTTATCGGGCGCACGGTGTGATTGGCCACGAGGTCGTAGATAGATAGATAGATAGATAGATAGATAGATAGATAGATAGATAGATAGATAGATAGATAGACAGACAGACAGACAGACAGACAGACCGACAGACCGACAGACAGACAGATAGATAGATAGATAGATAGATAGATAGATAGATAGATAGATAGATAGATAGATAGATAGATGGATGGATGGATGGATGGATGGATGGATGGATGGATGGATGGATAGATGAGATATCGACTAATGTCAGAAAAAAGGAGCTTCTGATTTCGTCAACCAAGGAAGTCTGTGAATAAAGTATTGACCCGATGCCCAGCTAAGCCGTGATGTTTGCACGGAAGGGACTGATACAGGCGATACCAAAGCTCCCTAGTACCAGGCGGGGCCAGGGCTCGTTCCATAAGCGCCCCTTGCAGAACGAGCTCCCACCTCCATTACAGAGGACCCAGTAAGCAGATGGAGTTTCGAGACTGTTCGACAGTCTAGTATAAACCGACAGAGCACTGTGGGTTTTATTCCGGGCTCAACAAGCGAGAAAGGGCACCCTGAGGGAACAGGATTGTGCTTCCCGTCGCTATTTCGGCATGTGACTCATAGGCGTATGGCTAGGCACACATAAGGCACCCCACCACGGGCCCAGCACACCCACACCATCCCCTAATTCTCTGTCTGTCGACAGATGGCACCCATTTCAAAACATCAAGCCCAAGGGAGGGTCAGTGAAACCTCAAGTGAGATAGATAGATAGATAGATAGATAGATAGATAGATAGATAGATAGATAGACTAGATAGTTAGACTAGATAGATAGATAGATAGATAGATAGATAGATAGATAGATAGATAGATGGATGGATGGATGGATGGATGGATAGACAGATAGATAGATAGATAGATAGATAGATAGATAGATAGATAGATAGATAGATAGATAGATAGATAGATAGATAGATAGATAGATAGATAGATAGGTAGATAGATAGATAGGTAGGTAGGTAGGTAGGTAGGTAGGTAGATAGATAGATAGATAGATAGATAGATAGATAGATAGATAGATAGATAGGTAGGTAGGTAGGTAGGTAGATAGGTAGGTAGGTAGATAGGTAGGTAGGTAGATAGGTAGGTAGGTAGGTAGGTAGGTAGGTAGGTAGGTAGATAGATATGTTTGGTCTATCAGCTCTGCATATCCGAAGACATAGGCATCAATTCCACCCCGCCGCCCATCGGCGACTGGGTAGCGGGCTGGGAATGGGCACTAGGCCACCCTTCCCTGGCTGGACGGGCGGCCTACTGGGTAGTGGCGACGGAGGACTACCGGGCCAGCTGCAGTGCTGACAGAAGTGGGCCGACGTCGAGAGTAGTGGCCATTTGCCGTAACCACTGGTCACTAAAACTCACGTCGGAACACAAGTCAATCCAAGGCAGCAAACCAAGGAGGTAGTCGCACTGAATAGGAGCCATGCGCGGGAGTTTGCCTGACAAGAAGGGACTTGGCTGCGGATTGCCCCATCCTTTGTGAGTTTTTATCATCCGACGACCATTACATTGCCTGCTGCACCTCGGTTTCCCGGAGGCTGCGGTATCAAAGGCTCTTAGGACTTTTCCGCAGTTTGAGAGTGTATCGAGGGCCCATGATGCCGTAACTTACGGTAGGTAGTCATCAGCCCCGGCCAGTCAAGCTGCACCAGCTGCCCCCATCACGAGCAAAGTTGCGCTCTAAACAGCTGGTGCAGGGCTGAGCACTGAGCAGCTGGCCCCCTACATCCCCCCCGGATAGATAGATAGATAGATAGATAGATAGATAGATAGATAGATAGATAGATAGATAGATAGATAGATAGATAGATATGTTTAATCTATGGGCGTGGCATAGCTGTAAAAGCCATAAGCCTCCTATGCTACTCCCGGGCAGGAACTTTCAGCACCTCACAAGCTGCACACCAACCATCCGCTCGGGTTGGTGCCCATGCCCAGTTCAAGCCGAAAGGTAGCCGAGCCCTTTTGAACTGTACAGAACAACCACTAAAAGACTCCCCCAGGAGCGTGTCCCATGATGGTCGCCAAAGCCGAGGTTTCAGGAGTTCACGCTCGTTGTGAGTTACCTTCTACAACCTCGGCTTCATCAACCCTTTGCATCACGGCCCCGGTGGGGAGATGGTCGCCTGTTTAGCCCTTGCGCAGCGCGCAATCAACGGCGGACACAAAACCGTCGTTATAGGGTGTTTGGTTTTAGGCCGGAGCACTGAGCAGCTGGCCCCCAACATCCCCCGCGGATAGATAGATAGATAGATAGATAGATAGATAGATAGATAGATAGACGGATAGATAGACGGATAGATAGATAGGTAGATAGATAGATAGATAGATAGATAGATAGATAGATAGATAGATAGATAGATAGATAGATAGATAGATAGATAGATAGATCGATAGATAGATAGATAGATAGATAGATAGATAGATAGATAGATAGATAGATAGTGAATCCAGACGTACAGCAGCACGTGTCCCCCCAGGCTTGCCCCGGGGCCCGCATTTTGCGGGGGCCGGACTATATCTTTCAGACCTCCCTAATGTGCCTACCAGCACACAGGGAAATCCCCACTCCCGTTTAGTCTCTGAACCTTTCCCATTTGTCAGGACACCAGATAGATAGATAGATAGATAGATAGATAGATAGATAGATAGTCAGATAGATAGATAGATAGATAGTAGATAGATAGATAGATAGATAGATAGATAGATAGATAGATAGATAGATAGATAGATAGATAGATAGATAGATATGTATGGTC
>WBZZ01002276.1:55000-152500 GCA_019918135.1 Paulinella micropora | reverse complement strand
CCAGTCTTCACTGTACCCTCTCCAGCCGATGAGGTGGCTGCACTGCTAGCGGAAGCCACTGCAGCTCGGAGAGGCTGCAGACCAGACCAACAGCCATCCTTAGCTGAACCCTCTCCAGCCGATGAGGTGGCTGCGCTGCTAGCGGAAGTCACTGCAGCTCGGAGAGGCTCAATACCAGACAAAAACGAGCAGCTATCCTTCGCTGAACCCTCTTCAGTCGATGAGGTGGCTGCACTGCTAGCGGAAGCCGCCGCAGCTCGGAGAGGCTACAGACCAGACCAAAACGAGCAGCCATCCTTCGTTGTACCCTCTTGGCAAGAAGACTTTTGCCATATGCAGTCTGCGCCTTCCTCGAGTTCTCATGAGAGCTTTGTTGACATGTCTCGGTCAATGCCCGGAGCCATTGAGGAGACACAAGAATTTTTCCTGGCCAGGATGAAAGAGAACCAGGATTTGTATCGAGTGCAGCAGAAAAGGCAAATGCCCGGGCAGCAGATGCTGGAGCAGCAGCGAAGGCAAGTGGAGCTTGAGCGACGCGCGCTGGACTCGATGCACATCAACAACAACCAACGGCTCCGCCAAATGGAGCTGGAACGGCGGCAGCTGGAAATGGAACGACTGGCGCTGGAAGAACTGGAGCTGCAGGCTCGCCTCGAGTCGCAAGGAGAGCGTATCAAAAAGAGAGAGGAATACATGCGGTGCAGGTGATGTTAATGCTTCTCAAAGCAAAAGAGAAAGTTATTTTTGTTGCTGGTGGTACAGACTTGAAGAAGAAGAGGTTTTGAAGCGCATCGAGAAAGAACGGCGCAAGCTCGAGCAGGAAAGGAGAAGGCTCAAAAAAGTACACACTGCTCACTGTCCGAACAGTCACACACAGCAGTCAGGCGCTGCATGTCAGCCACACTTGTCTGTTTGCGATGCCTGGCTTGATGCTGCAGGAAGCGGAGGCACTGGAACAGGAGCGGTTGAGGAGGCGGTCGGAGGAACACGAAGCAGAGAACAGGCGGCGACAGGAACAAGAACAGCTGGAAAAGCAACGCAGGGAGGAGGCCGACAGGAGGATCGGAGAGGAAATCGAAAGGCTGGCGCGGATACGGCAGGAACAGGAAAGGCTGCTAGAGGAGGAAAGACGGCGGCAAGAAGTAGCGGAACGGCTGGAGCAGGACCGCTTGCAAAGAGAAAAAGAAAGAATTCAGAAAGAAATGAAAGAAGCGGAGCGGCTGGAGGAGCGCTTGCAGAGTGAAAAAGAAAGACTTGAGCAAGAAATGAAAGAGAGGGCGATACAGGAGAAAGAACAGAAGCTACGGAGGGAGGAAGAGGCCAGGCGGCAGTGGATAGAAAACTTAAAAGCGAAGGAGACTGCGGAGAAGGCGCTGGAGCTCCAAGGCAGCCACGAGTCAGTTCAGGTCTGCACTTGTTCCCCCCAACCTGTCCCTCTCTGCCGACTCCCAGCTTGCGCCTCGCAGTGTTCGATGTTCATGAATGAGAAGGCCAAAGTGGAACAAGGCGAAAGAATCGACCATGAGCTTATTGGCAATATCACCCAAACGCGCTCAATGCGACTTGCCAAGGACAGAACGAAACAAAGAGCAGGAACAGCAACAGCATAGAAAAGTCAATCGGAAGAGACGAAAGTAACTTTTGACCTTGCATGCTTTATGTAGGCAGCAGTAGGGAATAACAGAGCCCAGCAACTTGATCGCGAGAGGAGGAAGTCTCGTGCGCAATCGTTAGAGCCTCCGTCCAACATGAAGCAGGCGATTCGGATGTTGCGACAGGCCATGACAGGTCTGCCACCGCACGACTTGCTCTTGTCAGAGTCATTCTTGTGTCCTTTTTGCAGAGGGGGAGTATTTTCACCTGAAGACTGCATTGCAATATGCGGGGAAAATGGACGGTCAAAAATGGCCCATTTATCACCGTGCCAAAGTATGACGTTTCCCTCTGTTCTGACGCCCTTCGATCCGTGCGAGCTAGGCGTATTCTGGTAGCTGTGTTCGCATGGGTTACGTGTGCTGGTTGAGCAGGTGCAGTTCGGCTGCCTGGAATGCGAGGACGAGGACGCTGCCAGGCCACCAGGCGCGGCGTCCAACGAGCCGACACTGTTCGCCACCATGCACACACATGAAACAGCTTGCACTTGATCCTTGCTGATATGAAATTTGTTTGCATGTAATACATCTTGTGCCCTCTTGTTGGCTTGGATGGCCTTGTTATATATGAAGGTTCATACATTTCAGGCCGCAGTGACTGTAGAGATTTGCAGCGTCTGTTCTATGGATGTTGTTGATTGGATGACCTATGGGATGCAGGCATGAGCAGGCTGATTCGGCAGAGGGAAAGGGCGCGTCGGGCCTCCAGCTGCGGCCAGAGACCCAAGATTCTGAACCCGCTGTCCTGAACAAGTATCCCGTGCTGTCTGTGCGTTGGCCTGCGCAGACACTGTGTATGTGTGTTTTTGTACAGAACGCATCCGGGGCTCCAGTCACGGAGAACAATAGGTTTATCGAATCTGCTCCATTCCTCATCCTTCTGCTCCTCCATTCCTGCTGTTGTTGCTGCTGCTGCTGCTCCTCCTCCTCCTCCTCTTCTTCTTCTTCTTCTTCTTCTTCTTCTTCTTCGTCTTCTATCTGTGTGTTGTATTTGAAATTTTATGCACTTGGACAGTGAAGCTGTGAAGCTTGGTCTTGCAGGCTGTCTTCTTCCGGAATCATGGGGTTTGTTGCATGGCTACCGGTGTTCATGTAGGTGCAGATGCGTGGAGGCCACGCCAGCTGCCCCATAGCGGGGATGCTTCCACCTCTCCCTCTTCTTCTTCTTCTTCTTCTTCTTCTTCTCCTTCTTCTTCTTCTTCTTCTTCTTCTTCTTCTCCTCCTCCTCCTCCTCCTACTCCTCCTCCTCCTCCTCTTTCGTGTTCTCCTCCTGCAACTTCTTCCCCTTCTTCCGCTGATTCCTCGTGTCCTCACCCTGCTGGCGCGACGAGCCAGGCGACCTCCATGCGCGCCACTATCGGTCAGTACCACCCGCTACTCCCAAAACCAACCCTGTAGTTCCATATTTAGGCCTCATTAGAACCGCCATGGAAAACAAGGACAAGGCTGGTACTTGTACACTTGCTGTTCGTGATGCACTCACTTCTATGTTTTCTATTAATTCCTGTTCATGGTAGAGTTGGGCAAAGTGCTGGAGATCGCTCGTCAGGTAATTACGGGGCGATATTCACGTTTCAGGGCACTATGTCATGACTTACCAAGGGCATTACCATGTCTTCCTGTTGACTGTATGTGCTCAGGGTGGGGGTACGAGCTGGCCCATCTATGAAAGAGCAATGACGTACTATTCTTCCTGATCTCAATCCTGAAGCAAAACCATGCAGACACATTACAATACTTCACTTTGATGTCGAGTGCAAGTTTGCCAACCAGACTAAACGATGTGTGAAGCTCTATTAGGCATCATGATTGTGCAGTGTATCCAAACTGCTTGTATATACTTGGTTGTTGTTGTGGATTTCCTGCTGTTCTTTTTTTGTTTCCAAGGAACTTACAATATGGGTTTTTAATCTTGATAACCTTTTTTTTTTTTTTTTTTTTTTTTTTTTTTTTTTTTTTTTTTTTTTTTTTTTTTTTTTTTTTTCGAAGCAAGCAGTTTCTGTTTATTACTATATTCATCTAAGTGACCACGATATGGGATTGATCGTATTTAATGTTTATGCTGATCAACTTTTATCGTACGTACGTGTTGGCCTACGTAGAAATTTGACTTCTTTTTGAAATATTTATTCCGGTAGTCGCCAACACGACTTCACCACTGCACCTCTTTTCCCTTTGTTCTTTCTTCTTCCCTCTGAGAATCTTTCTTCCTTTCTCCTTCACTCTTCCAGGAAGGTCTTCCTGCTTCGTTCTTGCTTCGTTCTTGCTTCTTTGATTCCTTCTCCTTGATCTTCCGTCTTTGTCCTTCTTGATTCCTTTTCTATTTTGCGCAATCTTCCTTCTCCATTCTTCCATCATTACACTGACGACATTCGCGTGGCTAAATGCAAATTCGATCGTAATTTTCTCGTACATTTCAAACTGTAGTGCGATGACGATGCCGAAACTATCTATCAGACTCAGTAAGCACCTTAACGACCGGCAAAAGTCATTACATTTGACAATTCATTCCTTTTGACCGGCCAGTTAGATTCTCCTCTGCACGACGTTCTTCACTAACTGGTTTTTGATTCCGAGAAATGACTTCAAACAATCAAGTCAAAGTTCTTTTTAGAAAAGATCAAACATTGTCTTTTTTGCCCCTTTAAATGCCATTTTGTCACTTTTTCAGTGAAGCAAGTCAGTTACGGGAAATTTATTGACAAGGTAGCATGAGGTGGCAGAAAACACAATGTTTGACTGCTTTTGCAACCGCCCCCAGCTGTTGTAATAATTCCACTTATTGTACCCCTCACCGATTTCAAGTTAGACTTTTTTTTTTTTTTTTTCAGGCAAGCACTATTCATCATCGGACAAACACTACTGTAGGCGCAGATAGGTAAATATGCGACCTTTTCTTATACCACTATACACAGCCTACGGTGATGTATTGTATAGAGCTATATCCATTTTCCCACTTAAGATTACCTTTTTCCATGATTTCCCGTGAACACGCATGTGAGATATTAATAAATTTGTAGACAAGGATACACGAGTGACGGAAAAACAAAGTTTGACTGCTTTTTACATCTATGCCAGTCATACTCTCCTAGCCTTCCCAAATCAGTTTGGTTTTTGAGTTCGCCAACCCGACACTATCCGTTTATGACTGTTAGCTAGAAACAAGTTGAAAGACACTATCCGTTTGAGAAATGGAGACCTCACAATCTACGTTCTCAGTGACACTCGATCGTAAGTTGCATCCAACTTGCGGCCTGCACAGAGTTCGAAATTACGTAAATAAACGAAGTGACCTCTCTACTACTTACTGGTATTTCACCTGCTCTCACAGAGTCAGGACTCAACATAGACTCTGCGCTTCTTCATTCTAGATTTAGACTCTTCTGTCTGTGCTATTTGCTCTATTACCTTAACTAATGACTCCTAATCTGATCGTTCTTCCGGTAGGAAGCTCGTGACCTTATTGCGATAGCTGTCAAACTCAGTCAAGTGCTCAAGCTTTTTCATAACCATCTCTACTGATCTTGACAAGTTCAGGATAGGTATTTTCATGACCGCCTCTTGGTCTGTCAAGTTACAATGAAAAGCAGTGAGCCACGGTCTCACGTCATGGATGTTTTTGGGGTAGGAGTAGTCAAGAAAATCTTGACGTTCCTTCCATTTTAACATATCAAGGCCCCCATATCGTTTCCGTACTGCCATAAAGCACTCAGTCAGTGCCAACTCCGTCAGTGCCAGCTGTTCTTATGACTGACATACCTTTCTTGTCCTTACTACAGGACTGAATTAAAAGAGTAAAAATAAAGCGGTTGTGTTTCATCTTTCTCCTCTCTTCTACCTGTCGGTAAATATCTATCTGTAGACAAGGATGCGAAAATAGGATTAGGTCTAGCCTCGGATTCAGTGGTTAGAACGGAATTTCCGCTGGTCTTTTTAGTCAGTTCACCTGTTGCTGATGCAGATGAAGTGACAGGTTGAGGTGAGGTGGAGGAAGGACTGGATGAGGAGCTATCTTTCTGTTCTTACTTTACAGCTGGCGAGGCGCTGGAAGAAGAGCTACTTTTTTTTGACAGTAACAGACTTTTTCTTCTTTCCCTGTCCCTGTTCGGTAACCTCTCTTTCTGCTTCTGGAGATAGGAAAGGTTCGCTAGGTGGGGTGTCAGGGGACTCAAAGACGGTTGTCTGTTTTGCCTGCAGATACAAAGGGTGCCTATCCCCAGTGGATCGTAAATAGCCATAGTAGCTAGGAACTTATATATCCGTATTTCTAGTTATCCCAGTCCGGATCCTTGCTATTGAATGGACCAGGTGGGGGGTCCACTTTAAACACTTTGTTTAACGATGTCCTCGGAACATGGGGTGAGCCATGTTGTTGGACCAAAGTGCGGAAGATAGGAGTTAGTCTCAACTATCAATAAATTCCTACTGTTAAGTAGAAATGGGGAAATTATTATTAGGGATGAAGCATTTTGGTGTCTGTGCTGTGCCGTCTAGCCACAAGACACGTTTGAGGTGGGTGCCTTCAGCCAACCCACGAAATGCATATGTTGTCGACTGCCTACTGCACGTCGACCCTTGCACTTATCTGTTGAAGGCCTAATGCCACTCCTTACAGACTTTGTGCAACTGATTAAAGCTGCTAACGCAGAGTTCGCTAATCAAGGCTCGATAACCTGTTAGACCACTATTATTAATATAATGACCTATGGTAGTTACACTACACCAATAGCAGTATTACAGCTTTAATAAGAAAAGGCGCGAACAGGACACGCCGCGTAACATGACTGGCCGGATCGTAAGTAATGGTTCTACCGACACCGTTACTCTGATACGGCCGGTCCTGAACTATTAATTAAGATTATAGTTCTAACACTTTGAGCTGGAGTTGAAAAAAGCGTTAAAAATATCGATAGGGACGGGACAAAAAACCGTCTTGACCTAGCCCGGCCTGAACATTTTTTAGTGATTTCAGCTCAGAACACTACAAAAATGAGGCTCCCTGGTGTGAAAAAGGAGCCTCGGTTTTTTCTTTTTTTAAAAGGACTTTCAAGTTAGTAATAAAACATCAACACTGTGACCTATATTAGGGTCAACACCAAAAAATGTTAGAACATATATCTAAATACTGTTCCTGCACAGAGGTAGCAAGCCGTCCACGGACCGGTTCAAGCTCAGTCACGATCGCATCGTTACGGTACCACAAGCTTTATTGAAAAGACAGCAAAGACAGCACAACACGGCCCGGCGCGTCCCGAAGGGATGGCTCTACCGACACGCATCCTACGGACCGGCCGGGTCATACTGAAATGGTCCGTTACCGCATTAATACAACTTATTGGTCTAAGACTCCCCCCAGATCAAGATAATTAACTTGCAAGCAACTTAATTATCGCTGACCTCAAAAGGAGTATTAAGTACGAAAAAGAATTGTGTATGTATGTAAATAAAAACTATGTCTGAGGAGTGACTCTACTCTAGGACCTCAAAATAGACTATATATGGATAATGCCCTGTTGCCGGAAGGCACTAGACAATTAGACTAATACCAGAAAGTCAACTTGCTCAATCACTGCCCCGGCCACCAGTGATAGAGACTTAAGTGCTGAAGACAGAGGTAATACATTCAGTCATAGTTTCGCACACGACATGGTCTGCCCGAACAGACCGGCGATAACTAAGGACTTATGCATTGTCCCCCATTGCTTCCTTCAAGCACGGTTGGGCGTTGATAAGAAAATGAAATCTTATCAAAATCCGAGCCTTCACTCACAATCTAGCGTTAATGACTATCTTGCGATGCTATACACTATCCGACAACACATATAAGACATCAACAATGTAGTCAGGTGGAAATCATAAAGTCAGTATACGAACGCATGACTATACACAACTAGGAGTTATGCAACGCGGACAAATGAATATATGATTATCAACGATACAGATGATGATTATATGTGAGCATGTGTAAGAAATACATCATGATTGCGTAAACGCAATCGTATTTGATATATCAAGACGAACTCGACATATCAAAGTACGCATGCAATCCATAAGCAAACACGTGTAGTTCTTAGTAATATGCAAAAAAGAAAATATGTGAAATATATACATGTGAGTAAATAAAGTAGTAAGCACGTTAAGTAGCGATGTGAATATTTCATTAATTAGTATGAAGGGGTAAGTGAATGTAACCCCAACACATAAGTGAAGAGGACATTCACCCCTCTCTTTACATACAATTAACGTAACATAAGTCTACTTGAAACTACCCGAAGAAGACCCATCCCAAGATGAACTGTCTAGACACACCTTCACAACTTTCCTGACTTTCATGATATTTTCCCCGTAAATTGCCTTTCTTTGGAAATATGTATATGTATATGCATTTAATATGTATATCGATGTAAATATGCCATAAAGTCTGATCATGCCCTGCCATATCCTAGTCATATACCTGCAGGTATGCACAAGTCATATACTATAGCTATATATATAAATATATATATAATATATATGTATATATGTATATATATATTAATATATAATATATTAACCGTCTCCCCCTTAACCTACGACAACCATGGTGGTGATGATGTACATACATACATACATATATATACATATACATATATATATATAATAGTAGTGGGATGTCGGACAGCATGTCCGTCCATAAACTAAGGAAAGGGAAGATCATGTACATGGCCATGATACAGACAAATACTAGTTATGATGCATACGATAAGGCATAAACGTATTATAAACATATTATATACATGACTTGTAGTGCAGACATAAATACGACCTAAGGCTGTTATATATATATATATAGAAAATAATACAAAATCTATGCGCTCAGTTTGATAAATTTACGTTAACATTTGACACTTTTTTGTTTTCTGTGTATGTTTTCTATGTGTCAAATGTTGGTTTTTCTGTTTTTCTGTGCTTGTTTCATACTTTGCGGTTGGACAAGTCGCGAATACATAAATGATATATATATATATATCAGTCAATTGGCCTTTGATCCTGTCGGACATGTGCCTCCATTGGTAGCACGGGGCCGTTCGGTGACGCGGCTCCGCTCCAAAGACTTATATATATATATACATGTATATATACAATATATATACATATATATTATATATATATATATATATATATTTTTAGAAAATAATACAAAATCTACGATAGGCCTGATCATATGTATTTCCTTTTTGTCCCGATCAGGACCGGTCGGGTTAGTATTGTCATTTTGGTACTGTCATATTGGCATTAGACGTGAATATTCACGATCAGCCAAATTATACGTGTTTTGCGGTGTAACGGCATTTTTGTGGTCGCTGGTTGCACCAGGTGGCACCGTGTGATACGTGCGAAAAAGGCAGTAGTTAAGGCAATTTCGGCAATGCCGAAATGTCCCTGGGTGGTGCCTCTTTCGGCCGTATCACACCGGTGGCACCATTCGTCACTTTTTTCAGGCTATAGTTTGAGACATCTGCCACGGGTCTGGCCCCTGCCCCCTGGGGAGAGGGAGGGTTTTTTGCCCCTTCCTGAAAAGTTGTGGATAAACTTCCCGACTTCACGTCTCATAGCCACATTTTGTGGTGGAAATTCACTGTAAAAGGGCGAAAAAGGCAGTAGTCGCTGCAATTTCGGCAAAATCCCGAAATGTCCCTGGGTGGTGCACCTTTCGGCCGTATCACGCTGGGTGGCACCGGGTGGCGCGTGTTTGTGAAAACACACCTGATTTTTCTAGTGGCATGATTCTGGCGGCCAAACTTTGCGGCTGTCCCCTGCAAAATTGGCTGGTCCGTTTCGGTCGGGGAAAGTGACATTCGACTTTTCAGGCCACGCGCTATCAGAATCTGCAATAAAAAAAATTGTTGTGGGCGGTGGCACCAGACCCGTCCCACAAGTGCGGTTCTCCTTATTTTTGGGATTAATACCGACCACCCATTTTTTTTTAGCAAGCAGGCACCGTGCTAAGTACGGGGTCGGCTTGGGCTCGCGGTGTGGTGTACTCTCACACACCGCTCACCGCAGTGATCCGGTACGTGGCTACACTGGCTACCCCCTGCACCGTGGCTACTCCCGCACTGGCTACCCGCCCCCCTACTCTGGCTACTCCCGCACTAGCTGCACCGGAAATCTGCGGCAAGAGCAAGCACCCACGCTCTTGAGACATCTGCCACGGGTCTGGCTCCCTGGCCGGGGGAAAGGTAACTTTTTGCCCCCTTCCCAAAAGTTGTGGATAAACTTCCCGACTTCACGTCTCATAGCCACATTTTGTGGTGGAAAGTCACGGTAAACGAGCGAAAAATGCAATAGTTGCGGCAATTTTGGCAAAATGCCGAAATGTCCCTGGGTGGCGCCTCTTTCTGCCGTATCACCCAGGTGGCACCATTGACCACTCTTTTCAGGCAATAGTTTGAGACATCTGCCACGGGTCTGGTCCCTGTCACTTGGGGGGAGAGAGGGGGTTTTGCCCCCTCCCCAAAAGTTGTGGATAAACTTCCCGACTTCACGTCTCATAGACACATGTTAGGGCGGAGATTCACGGGGAGTAGGAAATTTACCGCAAACGAAAAAAATCCCTTTCAGTTTCCCTTGGAGTTTGAGACATCTGCCACGGGTCCGGCCGCCGCCCAACCCCCCGGGGGGAATTTCCTGGATTTTAAAAATAGATTTTCAAAAAATGTCAGTTTTTTGTCTCAAACTCTATTAATTTGTCTCAAAAGGGAGGAAGGGGAGGTGGCACCATTCGCCGCTCGCCTCCTCTTTCACAGGCTGTCTCAACCCTGTCTCAAGGCGCCGGCCTTGCCTGTGCGATCTTTGGCCTTTTTTAGGGGGGGGGGGGTCTGAGACGTATAAGACACTTTTTTTTATTTTTCAAAAAAAATAATAATAAAACAACAAGGGAGGGAGGGGGGGGGTGGGGGGTTTTCCTGATCGTGGCAGATGTTTCAAGAAAAAATACACTGGGAGAGGGGGGGGGGCTTTCCGACAGGCGGCGCCGGAGAGAGGGGAGGGAGGGAAGGGGGGGGGGGGGGGGGGCTTTCCGACAGGCGGCGCCGGAGAGAGGGGAGGGAGGGAGGGGGGGGGGGCTTTCCGACAGGCCGGTGCCAAGTAGCGAGGAAAAGATATTTAGGCTGTGTTTTTATTGAATCGCTACAACTCGCTGAGTTTTCTAGCTAGGCGCTGGAAGACAGTCTGTAGGCGCTGGTTGAGACGGTCCTCCACCGCGTCCCAGTACAGGCACTCGTAGCGCTTGTAGAGGCGCCAGGCTCCGATGGAATTGTCCTGGTCGACGTACATCAGCTCATCTTCGCTCTCTACCCCGGGGCAGTGGTGTCCCAGCCATTCTTTTTGAAATTCCGCCTCGTGGATGACGGGGCTGTTGGCCAATGCATCGTGCTTCCTGCCTCGGCCACCGTACCAGTCCCGCCAAGAGTGGAACGGGCACAGCTGGCGGATCAGGTCGTAGAGGTCCCCGCGGCGAGCGCGGGATAGGCCCGCCAGGGCTCCCTTGGGGAGCGGGCTGTAGTAAGCAGGTCCTGGTAGATATTGGCACACAAGATTAGCACAGCCTTTCTCCTTTATGTACGGGACCAGCAGCTCGGCCACCGGGGCATGCATGGTCTGCAGTTCCAGTGGCAGGTCGGGCACGCCCCAGCTGGCAGGCCGGTACGGGTCGGTAGGCGCGCTGAGCAGGGCGAGGTCCAACAGGGAGAGCAGCGGCGCTTCCCCTGGCTGTAGTGCGGCGGTGGACAGCGGGGACCACGGGTAGGGTGCGACGGTCAGCCGCATGCGCCGGTCGATGGTGTTCAGGCCCCTAGTAGCGGCCTTGTGCAGCAGAGCTTCCCAGTCGACGTCCCGGTGCGCAGGCCGCCCGGCGTCCAGTTGGGCCACGGCGGCCGGGTTACAGGGGGCGGGGACGTAGCCAGTCGGCGGTGCGAGCGCGCCCAGACGGCCGGCAGGCAGGATGCGGCGCGCGCGCTTGGGACGGGGACCCTCGGTGGCACCAGTGGTGGCAGATTTGCGGCGCATTTTTTTAGAGTGCTTCCTGGGCTGGGCTAGGTCGGGATTCTGAGCTGGTTTCGGTACCGTCCGTTACTCCCTGGGCTTGCTTAGGTCGAGGTCGCGACACGTGCCGGTTGGCTGGTTCAGGCACGTATTGCCTTTTTGTCCCTCCAGTGATATGGCCGAAATTCAGTTATACTGACAAAAAGGCATTGATACGAGAAAAAAGGCAGTGATATGGGAAAAGAGGCAGTCGCCAGACCGTGCCGGCACGTGCCCCTACCTCGACCTCAGCAGGCCATCTGTCGGTCGTGTCGAGCTTAGACTTGGGTTCCCAGAGAACCCAGAAAGTACCCTGAGCCGGAACTAGACTATTGCCATTTCTGCCCCCCACCACTGGTTGAGGGCATTTTCCCGGAAATTTACCGCGCCGCAAAAACACGCTAAATTTTCGCTAAAATCTTCATCGTGCCATTTTTTAGAAACTTCTTGTGCATTGTGTTGTGTACAGGGTGTCCGCCATGCCTAAGAAAGCCAAGAAAAAGAAGGGAAATGACGAGGACGATGGCGAGGAAGAAGAGAGTAAGATCGCGTTCTCTCTGCAGCAGCGCGTGGACGTGGAACGCCTGCGCCACATTTTTACCCTGGCACGTCTGCCAGCGGACCAGGCTGACAACGTGAGTGCCATCCTCGAACTGTACAAGAAGAGCCACGGGAGCGCGCAGATTGACTACATAGAAAGCAAGAAATGCGAGGGGATGAGGCTGTGGGGGGCGTGCGCGATCGGCTTGCAGAAGAAATGGATCTGTCGCATGGTCGCGGGCGAGTACTACGAGTGGCTTGACATTAAGAACGCGGCGTGTACCCTGCTCACACAGGACATGGCCAAGAATGGAATCGAGGTGCCCGCCTTGATTGCACGTTACGTGCAGCCGGGCGGGAGAGAGGCTATGATTGCGGAGCTCTGTGCGCAGCTCAATCGGACGAATGACGAGGCGGGCTTCAAGCGCGGCAAGGATGCGTTCTTGGCTGTCATCAACGGGAAGGGCGTGCGAGGCGACCCCGAGCTAAACTGTGAGCTCCTGCGGGACTGGAAGAAGAGCTGGCAGAGCGTGTTACCGCTGTTCGTGATGCTGGCAAGGTACGGCCCGATGTGGCAGGCGGTGCAACAACAACCCGATAAGTCCAACAAGGAAGCTACCTTCCTTTCCTACGTCTGGCAGAGCCTGGAGCGCAGGATCATGGAGAAGGTGGTTGAGTACCTTCACTCGCTCAAGGACCGCAAGAATAGGCTGTACAACGTGGGCGTCTGGAAGCACGACGAGATCGGGGTAGAGAGGAGGTGGGGCGAAGGTAAGATCATGACGGACGAGCTGGTCCAGCAGGTGCAAGAGCACGTCAAGCAGACGACGGGCTACGACGTGTCCTTCCACTCGGACGACGGTAAGCCGACCGACGAGGACTGGGATCTGTACTACGGCGAGCAGCACATCCACAAGCTGGACAGCAACGAGGAGAAGTGCAGGCACGACCTTATAAAGCATGCCAGGCGTTCCAGGGACATTCGCTTCAACGGGCAGGTGTTCGGCCCTCATGCAAGAATAGAGGGGGTCTTCTGCTTAGTGAGCGCGGCGGAGGAGTACATGGACCGTATCCTGGTAGACGCCGGTTACTACCACAGCGTCAACAAGGAAAAGCTCCTCAAGTGGTTCGTCGGTACTGGTCATCGCTTCTTTCCAGTCAAGCGCCCATCGGAGATGCGGACTCACTGGATCAGCTTCAGGAACTGCACCTTCAACTCACGCACTCTGGCCATCCGCACCTGGGAACAGCTGCGCAAGGACACGGAGGCTGCTCCTTTCACTGACCAATTCTATGACGTCGAGGTGGACATCGAGAAGATGATCAAGGCTATGAGCTTCCATGACGACATGACTCCCGGCTGGCGAGACCTGCTTAGATTCCAGTTGAGCAAGCCCATGTGTGAGATCTTTGAAACGTTGCTGGGCAGGCTGCAGTTTCCGCTCAGGGAGCGAGACAACTGGCAGGTGCTTCCTTTTATGTTGGGCGACGGGGGCACAGGGAAAGGGACAGTCCTCGAGGTCCTGCAGTCGATGAAGCCCCCTGGCAAGGTAGCCTCGATCAGCATGAATACCGAGAAGGGGTTTGGGCTGGCTTCGCTGTATGACAAGGAGCTGGTCGTGATACCGGACCTGCCACTTGACATTGCGAGCACGGTTGACCAGGCCACGATGCAGAGCATGGTGTCGGGTGAGCTGGTCAATGTGCCTGCTAAAAACAAGACTGCCAAGAGCACGTCGCCTTGGAAACCGCCGATTATCGTGGGCGCTAACTACATGTTCAACTACAAGGACGGCCAAGGCCAGTGGAAGCGTCGGGTGGCTCTGTTCCTGTTCAACAATCTCGTGAAAAAGGCGGATGACGGCCTTGGGAAACACATAATCATGAACGAAATGCCTTACATCCTGGCGCGCTGTGTCGCCAGGTACAAGCGCGCAGTGGAAGAGCACCAGCGCGCAGACTTTTGGACGGACATTGCACCAGAGGAGCTGCGACAGAACCAGAAATTCGTGGAGAGCAGGACGAACGTGTTGGCGCGTTTTCTAAATGAAGGCAGCAAGGACCACGGCGTTGTGTTCGAGAAGAACCATTTTACGAGCTGGCAAGACTTCGCGAACGCGGTCAACAAGTACCTGAAGGAGGACTGTAAGCTGCACACCGTGACTGCGGACGATCTGGGAGATACTGCGCTGCGCAGGTCCGAATACGAAGTTTATCGGGCGCAGACTAACCAGGGCGCGACCAAGAAAGACACGCGCGTAAATTACTGCGAGTTTTGCCCCCGGTCGACCAAAGAAATGGGGCACATCTGTGACTCGTCGTGCGAGCGAAACATCTGTGGCTACGTCCGTGAATGTGGGCATACGGGCTTTGCGCGCGGCAGGAAGCATGGGATCGTGCATATGCGCTTGCTTTCGCGCAGAGCCTACGACCAGAAGATGAACGGGGCGGCGGAAGAAGACGCTGCCGACGAAGACGAAGAAGGCGTGCAAGGGTCACAGGGAAACGACAGGGAGTCTTTTGTGCGGGCCATAGTGGCTGCCGGTCTGGCTTCCGATAAGCCGACTGGATATAAGATGTTTGACAGGATGGTCGACACAAGGATCAAGAGAGCACTGAGAGTGGCCGGCAAGCGCAGGAACAAGAAGGAGGAAGAGAGGGAAGAAGCGGGGCAGCGAAAGAACAAGAGGCAGCGCCTTGACGGGGCAGAGCACGTGACTGCTGACGTGAATGTCGAAAAAAAGGGTAGCTTGGATCAATAAAAAAGACAAACGTGTAAAACTTTAATAAGACTTGAAAGAAAGGAAAAGTGCGACTTTTTCCTCCCGGGAAATTTTTTTATATTCTTACAAAAAAATTAATAAAACCAAAAAAGGTGCCTGACATAAGAGTTTGCAACCAAAGAGAATTGAACTGGCGACACGGTTTGTGCAGACGATAGTATTTTTCGTTTGGGCTAAACATGACAGACACGACTAATAGGGACAATTCTGCCCTTTTTTGGGGCGGGTGCGTTCCGGCCAGACTGGCGGTGGCCGGCCTGGCAATATACAATCCACAGCCCTGGCTGCGAGCACTGGCCGCTGGAGTCGCGGCTGCCTGGCTGAGTGGCGCCTTGGACGACAAACAGGCCGGGTTTTTCGGCGGAGAGGCCTGGTGGGCAGACTTTAGAAAAACGCACGGAGCCCTGTGGGCCGCGTACGCCATTACAGGCCGGGGCCAAATTTTGCTGTTTGATACGGCCATGGGTGCCTGGGTTGCGGTAGAACACGGAAAAAAAAGTTCTGAGCCATACTCTGTATAGACTTGGCAAATGCAAGTGACCAAAAGAAATGGATCTCCGCAGGCCATTTCGTTCGATAAAATATTGGAAAGAGCTGCTAGCCTGTCCAAAGATCTGCATGCCGTTGACCCGGTTCTTGTGTCCCAGCGCGTCGTGGCGGGCCTCTACGACCTCGTGCCGACGAGCGAACTTGACGCGCTGGCCGCGAGCACGTGTGCGGCGCTCGCGATGGGGCACCCGCAATACGGGGAGCTGGGTGGTCGTCTCCTGGCCTCCAACCACTCAAAGCAGTGCCCACCGACCTTCAGCAAATGCACGGAAAGGCTTAGGTGGGGCATGGACCCAGCTTACAGCATCTTCGTGGACCAGAACGCCGGGCAACTAAACTCATTAATTAACGCGCGCCGCGACATGTTGTATGACTACTTTGGCTACTCGACCCTGCTTAAATCTTACCTGCTCAAAGACAACCAGGGCCGTGCGTGCGAGACGGCGCAGTACATGTGGCTTCGCGTGGCCGTCCACCTGCACCGCCGCGAATCGAAAGATCCTCTGAAACGCATCAAAGAAACCTATGACCTCATGTTTAACAGCGGGCTGACAAGAGCGGGCCAGCTTTCTTCTTGCTTCTTGCTCCCGGTTTCTAGTGATTCGCTGAGCGGCATCTATGACACGATCAAAGATGTTGCTCTTATCAGCAAGGGGGGCGGTTGTATTGGTCTGCACCTCGGCTGCGTGAGGGCCAAGGGCTCCTTGATACGCAGCACGGGCGGGCACAGTGATGGTGTGATTCCCTTGTGCAAAGTGCTAAACGAGACCGCTCGCTACGCGAACCAGGCAGGCAAGAGACGGGGTGCTGTAGCAGTGTATCTGCCAATTCATCACGCAGACGTCTTCGAGTTTTTAGAACTTAAACGAGTTACTGGCTCCGAAGAACTGCGAGCCCGAGACTTGTTTTTAGGACTTACCGTCAATGACCTCTTCATGGAGCGTGTAGAACAGGATCAACAATGGTCCCTTTTTTGCCCGGACGAAACGGGCATAGGTGACCTGGATTGCTTGTGCGGCAAGGAGTTCGAGTCCCAGTACACGCGGGCCGAGAGGCTGGGCCTGGCGAGGCGCACCGTCAAAGCGCGCGAGCTCTGGAGCGCCGTCTGCCGTGCGCAGACTGAGTCGGGCGGAAGTTCCTTACATTATGTACAAGGATGCAGTGAATGCCAAGTCGAACCAAAAGAACCTGGGCACGATTCGCTGCAGCAATTTGTGTGCAGAAGTGGTTCAATACAGTTCGCCGCTTGAGCACAGTGTGTGTAATTTGGCCTCTGTCGCGCTGCCCAAGTTCGTGTCGGAGGACCGCAAGTCCTTTGCTTTCGAGCTGCTGCGGTCGTGCGTGCGTTCGGCTGTTCGTAACCTCGACACCGTCATTGACATTACAGAATATCCTACGGAAGAGGCCAGACGCAGCAACCTCTTGCATCGTCCGGTGGCTCTTGGTGTGAACGGGTTAGCCGATGCGCTAGCTCTGCTCAAGATGCCGTTCGAGAGCGCGGAGGCACAAAAGCTCAATTTCAAGATTGCGCATGAACTGTACTACGCGGCGCTCTGGGCCTCTTGTGAGTTGGCGCAGGAGAAGGGGGCTTACAAGAGTTTCGGCGGGTCCCCCGCTAGCCAAGGACTCTTGCAGTTCGATCTATGGAACAAGCCCCAGACGGACGACCGCTGGGACTCGCTCCGCCAGCGCATTACCAAGTACGGGCTGCGAAACTCGCAGCTAATTGCCTACATGCCAACCGCCACGACCGCTCAAATCCTGGGTAATTTCGAATCTTTCGAACCGGCCCACTCGAACGTATTCGTGCGCCGCGTGCTCTCTGGCGAACAAGTCGTGTGGAACAAGCACCTGGTTTCCGAGTTAGAAGAGCGCGGGCTCTGGAACGAGCAGCTCAGGGCTAAAATCATCGCCGACGGCGGTTCTGTGCAAGGATGCAACCTTCCCGAAGACATCAAAAACATCTACAAAAATGATTGGGAAGTTCCCTTGCGAGTGCAGCTGCACTTGGCGGCCGACCGCGGCCCGTTTGTATGCGGCTCACAGTCGCTCAACTTGCACGTGACAAATCCCACTGAACGCAGAGTCAGCAGCGCTTTGTTCTACGCCTGGCAGCTCGGTCTCAAAACTACGTATTACATACGAACCCAGGCCGCTAGCAAGGCCCTGGGACCGGCCGACTGTGCTGTTTGTGTAGCCTGAATCTCTTTCGTTGTTTTTAATTAAACAAACTCTTCCTCGATTTGCATGGCACTGGAGTCCGCTCCCGAGTCTTCCTTGAGCGACACACCGAAGGCCTCTTCTTCGGTCATGCTAATGTCCGGGTAAGGCAGACCTTCTGCTATTTTTCGCAGCTGGACTATCTTGAAGCCCAGCGAAACTTTCTCCTGGCGCGAACAGAGGGTGGTCACTTGGACTAGGCACCGGACGACGTCGTCCTTGGCCATCGACTGGTTGTCTCCCTCTCCTCCTAGGATCTTGGCGCCCGTCAGCGTGCAGCTCAGGCGCGCGGGCCACGCCCTGTCGCTCTTGGCGCTGGTACGAGGACGGGTACAGGCCTGGTAGTAAGACTTGATCTGTTCGTCTGTTTTAGCCAGAGGGCCGCTCTGTTTTACGGTGGGTAGCAGCTTGGATCTGGCCTGCACGACCAGCGCGCACATCCTCTCATCAATGGCTTTGATAGCTTGGTAAGCCTCCAGCACGCTGGAATGGGTCGTGGCCTCGCGGAAGGAAAGGTCGATCGTCACCTTCTTGGAGTCCTGGAAGCTGCTAGGGTCCCAGGCCACGACCAGCGGCGGCGGCAAGAGGGTCGGTGCTTTCCCTTCGTACACGACGTTTGCGAACACAGAACCATAAGCCGCGCGCGGTTCGCCTTTTAGCACAATCTTCGGCAGGTCTTCGGCCGGGTTGAACTTGACCGCCAGCTGCTTGCCGCCGTTCGCGCCCGTGCCCTTGATTAGTTGAACAGACATTTGACTTTTCTGTGCGGGTCTCACTGGCAGCGGCTGCTCCCTCCACTCGCCTGATTTAAAGCGGCTCAATTCAAATCAGGAGGACCCAAAAAAGGAAATGGGTTGCAAAGGGGCTGGTCCTCTTTTTACCTCTGCTCCCTCATTTTCCCAAACTCCGTCAATGTCCCTAGCCTTTCTCTGGCGCACCAAGAGCGGCGGGCCTTCGTTCCGCCGGGCGATCGAGTGTCTGGCACCGGTCCTGTTAGAGGCAAGAATCGATGCCTCGCCGTCCGGCCTCGAGCTCGTCGGCGTCGCCGACGGCGTGAGCGCCGAGCTGTCCGTGCCCTTTTCTGCCGAAGGGGCCGAAGGCGACTATGTCCAGTTTGGCTCTGGCAAGGTACGCGCAGTGTTTTGCATCGATCTCAAAGAAGTCGCGAACTGGCTCACGCAGTACCGGCCCGAGATAACCCTGGAGCTCTCGCTGGACAACGACAACCAGTTGAGCCTTAAGATGTTCAACGAAGGTCGCAGCTTTGAACACAGCAGTGCCTTGTCCAACCTGCGCGTGCCGGCGGACATGGTCGCGATGGACGGTAACGCCACCAGGTGCGACCAGCTAGCCGACGTGAGCTCGACCGCGCTGTGTGCGGTGGCCAGGCACCACCACAAGACCAATTTGCACGCGCGCTTCTACGTCGCCGGCGACCGACTGGTCACCGAGTCCTGTTTGCTTGACGTCTCGGAACAGCGCAAGAGCAGCACTTACTTGTCAGGGGTCGTTTCGCACACCGAAGTCGAGCGGCCCAAGATGCGTGCCGACCCGAACGGCCAGGCAGGCGACTGGCTTTTCTATTCGCTGGACACGGTCAAGAAGATCCTCAAGGCCTCGAGTTTCCAGGAACGCAAGAAGGGGCGCGTGATGCTCGGGCTCAACAAGGACGGGCCGCTCGTGCTGGTGTTTAGTCGTGGCGCGAGCTATCTGAAATTCGCCATCGTCTCGTCCAGCGCCGCTGCCGAAGAAGAAGAGCAACCCACGGTCGAACCGCCCGAGCCGCTCGAGTGGCAGGAGAGCGGGTGCGTGCCGAAAGTGATTAAGCGCAAAAACAAGCAGTCCTCGTCCGCGCGCGTCAAGAAGCAGAAAGTAGACGCAGTCCCGGAAGCCGCGAAAGGCGCTTGACGACGTAGGCTTTGCCTTGGTTAGGCCCAATAAAGTGTTTCTGTGTTGGCTGTCTCTTAGCTAGAGGTAGCACCCAGTCCCGGACCCCTCCTACCTGCCGGAATTCCGAAATGGTCATGCTGCCTCCGTACTCAAGTAGGCGGTGTTATCGAGCGCGGCGGTGTTGGACTTGGGCGTCATGATGGTCTGAGTCCAGACGGGGCGCGTGGGCATCTTGACGACGTGCTTCGGGGCAACCACAACAGTGGCGCCAGTCGCTGGGTCGCGGTCATTGGCCTGCACGAGTTTGGCCTTCTTTCCAGACTGGAACATCGCAGTCTCGCTCGGTCGCTTGCCACCGAACATCGTCTCGGTGTTGGTTCGGTTCATATATAAGGCAACCAGAAAATAAAAATAATTTATTTTTTGCCCGACATGAGCACGGCGGCCGAGATCGCGACGGGCCGATCGCGAGCGGCACGGTCACGCCCATCGTGCGCGCGGTCTTCTGCCGGTCCTCCTTGTTGTGCTGCTTGTTCTCCCGGTCTTCATACTTGCGCCGGCCGATGCGCGCGCGCTTGGCGGCTTGTTCGTCGGCCTTGGTTTGCTTGGCCTCTTCTTGGCCGTCTCTTTCTCTTGCCTTTCTTCCTTTTTCGCGGCCTGCTTGGCCGTCCGGCGTTCGCGAGCTCGCTTGCCCATCCGTAGAGTTATTTAAAAAACGTTTGTGCGCAAGATTAAAATTTTTTTATACGTAATGACCGCACATATTTTTGCCAAGAGAGCAGCAATTTCGCCAAGGAAGGCTTGGTCCTGGCACAACTGTCTTTTAGCCACGAGGCGCTGCTGCAGCTGCTGGAGCTGCTGCGTGGGCGCGCGGAACTTGCAGGCGAGCTCGGCCCAGATTCTGGCCTCGGAGCGCACAAAGTCAGCAAGCTTTCCGTCCTTCCAGGCAGGCAAGAACCATTTCTGTACGGCCTCAACCTGCTGTTCCAGACCTAGTCTCTGCAGCTGCTTCAGTTCCTTGATCTCCTCGATTCGCAACAGCCCGTACTTTTGGAACACCATCTCCAGCGCACCGAACAGCTGCGCCAGCGCTTGTCTCTTGGTCTGCTGGGGGGGAGACATCGTCAAGCGGCACGTAGGAGTCTAGGTCGACGGCGGGTGGCTTTTTTCTCGCTCTTCTCAGCAGCACCAGCAGGACCGCTAGCACAAAGACCAGGATTCCCCACACAGCCAGGGCTTCTTCCGGTGTCACGACAGTCGTGGTCATCTTCTTAAGTGAAGGACCACAAGTTTTAAGTTTTTACCTCTTTTTAGAAGCGGTAATGGCACTCGCCGGCCGGGTTCAGGTAGTTTTTTTCTAGGCGTATTGTGACACGACTTCCGTGAGCGCGCCGAGCATAAAGAGCTGCTTGCCCGTGTCGCCCTGTGCCATGTTCAAGCCGTAGCCGGCTAGCAGGCCGGGCAGCACGCTGTAGATCAAACCACCTCCGACCACGTGCAGGGCCAAGGAAGGGTAACGGGCCAGCCGGCCCTCTTGTGTTGAATTAAGCACTCTGCTCTGCAGCACATCTACGATCGTGGTCGTCGCGGCAGCGATAATAGCCATGCCGACAGACTTGTCGACAGAGACGCTGCCAAGCCCCGGTATGGCCGCAAACGAGACGGGCGCGTCCACCTGCACAATGACCGGTGTCGCAAAGTAAGCGAACGCCGTGGCGGTCGCACTGCGCGCGATGTTCTCCATGCTAAAAGTGTCGCTGACGGCCCCGGTAATCTCGTCCATCTTTTTTCCGTATTAAAAAACAGCGCCATAGAATTTAATTTTTTTTATTCATTGATTCGCTGCTTGAGGGGCTGGGGTGTCTAGGTCTACTGCTGCTAGTACGACAGATGTGTTGCGGGCGTGCGCGATGGCCGCAGTTTGGGCCGTGATCAAGGCCAGCTCGGTAACGGGGTCGAGCCTCGTCATGCCGATACCGGCCTTGAGTTTCGCGCGCTCGAGCAAAAAAAGCCACCTCTCGTTGGCAAAGCACTCGTCGGTCATGCCCGTAAGCTGATAGCGTGTGCGGCTCGACACCAGGCGCTCGAGGCACGTCAACCCTTGCTTCAAGGCCACGTTGGACATCTGGTCCACGGCCGAGTCGTCCAGCGCCTCTTCGGCCTCCTCTAAGATCACGGGCAAACGCGCACGGGCCACCTTGCGCAGCGCTCGTGGCTCGCATGGGATCCCAGCTTTTTTGAGCTTGGGCGCAATCAGTTCTGATTTGCCGTAGGCGCACAGGAGCCGGTAGGCGGGGTCGTCGCGCAAGGGCACTGTCTCGGCCTCCTCAAACCGTGGCTGCGTTGGCGGCGGTGGTTGGCGTTCTTTGGCCGTGCGCCGTCTTTTCTTGGGAGGTGGTTGGAGCGGAGGCGCTTCCGCCGGTGCCGGCGCTGGAAGCGCATGTTTTTCTTCAGCTGACTCTAGATTGGCAAAAGGATCCATCGGGCTAGTACTAATGGACCACCACAAGATCTAATATTCTCGATCAGGCTCTCTGGCCTCCTGGTGCGTGGTGTGGTGCACCCATAGCAACGCCTTGGACACTGTTGATGCCTTCCCAACCACGCACGTTGCCGTTCTCGCGTTCGAAGCGCGCAACGGCCGGGAGGCGCGACCACTGTTCGTCCCGGATTTTCGAGGCCTGGTACTCTTCGATCATTCTGGCAGCCTGCATACAACCTACAACAAAACAAAGGCAGTTAGCAACACTCAGAAAAACACGTCGCCTCACCGTTCCAGTCATTTCCGTAGCTTGTTCGTAACTCGGTTAACCACGGGCGAAGTTCCCCTTCCTCCGAAAAGCAGTTGGCTTCCGTGAAGTCGGCACCATATGTGGCGAGCAACTCGTTGCGGTTGCCGACAAGGAGAACGGCACCTTTATACCACGAGGAAAGACTGTTCTTGCTCAGGCGCTGGGCAATCGCCTTCATGTTGCGCGTCGTGCCATCCAACTGGTCCTCGGGGATCCCATTGAGTGCAGAGTAGATGATGGAGGAAGTGGCCAGGGCATCGGTCTTGACCACGGGGTCAGTTTGCGTACCGTGCTCCACTGCATCGTTGAGGTGCGCGCCCGACTTCTCGTCGGTGGTAGTCGCCAGGCGCACGGGTCCTCGTTGTGGGGCGGCCATTTCTCTTCGTTTTATTTAAAAAGGACCACCAGAGAATAAAATTTTTTTTGTTACTTGGCGCCGTTCAGGGCCGCTTCGCACTGCCTGGCCTGTTCAGGCGAGATTTTTAGCAGGATCTGTGCGTCCTGCACCTTGGGTGGCGGGAAAATCTTTTCAAGCGGTGCCTCCTCGACTGTGTCGTGCAGGGCCTCGAGCACTTTCTGCTCGGCCTGTGCCTCTTTCTGCCACTTGCGGCCGGCCTGCCTCAGTTCCTTTTCGTTCAGTTTGCCTAGCGCTAGCGCGAGCTGTGGGTTGAAGCTCTGCAAGTGGTGCATTTTTTTAATGACAAGCTTACAACAAAAAAAAGAATCAATTGTTCTTCCGCTTCTTGTTCGGCGCACTACTTGGTTCTGCCATGTCCTTTCTCTTGCTGTTTAGCTTCACGAGCTTGATGCCTAGCTTAGACAAAACCTTGTGCCATTCCTTCATCAACTTCTTTCCCCTTCCGCCCTCCGCCTGGATGCGCTCGGAACCCTTTTCGATCATTTCGTGCAGCGTGCGCGATTTCTCGGTTGGGCCCAAGGGTCCTTGGCTCTGTGTCTTGCGCTGGAGCAGCTCCTCGAACAACGGGATAGAGGGCTCCTCGTTGAGGCTGGTGACGAGCTTCTGGTCGTGCCACTCGTCAGTGCCGTATGCCAGCGCCATTCGGACTACCTTGAGCCGCTCTTCAAAGGTGAGCTTCTGGCTGGTGAGAATTTGCACATCCTTCTCGTGCAGCTCTCCTAGCTGATCCGGGAAGATCTTGTAGTCCAGGTCCGCCTCCGTGCCCTTGGCCGTGGCGGTCAGCACCAAGTTGGCCAAGTACCTGACGGCCAGGTTGTCCTTGTACTTTTGCCTGTTCTCTGGGTCCTTCAGGATGCTCTCGATGACACGCTCGGTCCCCTGGCGCAGGAAGGCCTTGGCCTCTTCGGGCTTGCCCCGGACCTTGTCGAGCAGCTCTGTCGTTGACGCCAGTGTTTCGCTTGCGCATGGCCTCCAGGATGCACACGCGCACCATGTTCAGGCTCTCCCTCTCGTGGCCTTTGGGCAGAGCTTTCCCGTTCATGGCATAATACAAGAGTTCCTGCTCGGCTTGCTTGGTGTCCAGCTCTCTGTCCGGTGCTGATTCCATGTCCATGGGCGCGGCATCCTTAAAGTACGCCTGGTTATTGTTGGCGCCTTGGCTATAGTCTGATCCTGCACCCCCGAGCCACGTAGAGTCGTCGCCGCCGCCGCCGGGCTGGCTCATGACAAAGACTTTGCCAGCCGAGGTGTTGCTGCCATAGGCCTCGCCGCCGGCCGCGACCAGCGCGCCTGCGCCGCTCCTGACTCTACCCCCCGGGCGCCCTGACGACGCACCGGCCCGCCGACACCGGCGGCCATTCGCATGGGTGCGTCCGTGGCGGCGCCGACCGCGAGACCCCGGGACCGGAGCCAGCCTCTGGCAAACAGGCCCTGGAACAAGGCCTTGAAGCCGCTGACGATGCTGGGCTGCGTCACGAGGCCTTCGTCCACCGCCTGCCCCACGTCGGACCGCTGCGTGAAGACGGGCACGACTTGGCTCTGCGCCCACTCCCAGGCCTTGTCTAGGCCGCTCCCCTGCGGGAAGCTGCCCTTCTCGCGCTCGAGCGTGTTCTTCATAAAGTCCACCATGCCCGACCTCTTGACGAACGCGCTGAACTCCTCTGCGCTGGCCGTGTGCACCAGCTTCTTCTTTTCTTCTGGCGGCAGAGCGGGCGCCACGGCCTCTACCGCCGCTTCCTTGAGCTCGGTGACTTTCTGCTGCGCCTGTTCGGCCCGTTGCGCGAGCTCGCTGGCGCCCGAGACTTCCTTGGACTCCTTGTATTTCTTGATTTCTTCTTGGTACCGCCTGAGCTGGTCGAGGAGCTTTTGCTGGACGTTGTCTGCAGTCTTTCTGTCCTTTTGGAGCAGCGCGTTGGCCCTTTCCTTGTAATCAGTGTGTTTTTTCTCGAGGGCGGCCTTCTGTTCCTCGGACTCCCGGAGCCGCTCGGTAAGCTGGCGCAGCTTGCCCTCGCTTGCCTGGCGCTCTTTGAGCAGGCGTTCCGTCTCCTTGACCTTAGCCGCTGCTTTCTCTTCCTTCTTGCCCTCCCGTGCTCTGGCCAGGGCGTCTTTCGCGCTCTGGAGCTGTTTCCTGAGTTTGAGGATTTCCTTGCTCTGTTTTTCGCTCTCGTGGCCCATTTGCATCACGGTCTCGTCCGCTTCCGCGATTGTGTCTGTGTTTATTTTCAGTCGTGCTCGGAGCTTCTCGACTTGGCTGGCCAGCTTGTTGTAGGTCTCGCTCGCTTCGGCCAACGAGATCTCTTGCTTCGAGGTTTCGCGCGTCAAGCTGTCCACGTGATGTTGCAGCGCTTCTCCTCCCTTGTTGGCAGCCTCCAGATCTTGCTGCAGGTGGCGCTCGCGCGCTAGCGCCTCTTCTAGCGCCTGTACGGCCTGTTTGTTTTCTTTCGTCAGCCGGTGGCGGGCCTCCTCGCTCGCTTTTTTAGCTCGCTGGGCCTCTGCGCTGAGCGACGCCACTTGCTCCAGGGCCGCGTCTGCCAGCGCCCTCTGCTCTCGTGCGAGCCTCGCTTGTTGCTCCGCTGCCTTGCGGCGCAGGTCCTCTAGCAGCAGCTGGCGGTTGCGCCTGTATTCTCTGGCCCGCGCCTGGAGCTCCTGGTTGTGTTGATGGGCTTCTTGCAGTTCTTGTGCCAGCTCGGCGTTCTTGGCCCTTTCCGCCTCGGTGTTGCCTTCTGCCGTCTGCAGGCGGTCGGTGCTCTCCTTGAGTTGCGCCTGTAGCTGTTCGATCTCGGTGTCCTTGAGCGTAATCTGGTCCAGGTACTCGCCGGCCAGGGCCTCTGCCTTTTTCTGCAGTGCATCTAGACACCCGGCTTGTCCGACTCCAGCCCCTTGAAGGCTTTTTCGGCTTCTTGTAGCTGCTGGTCCAGCGCGGCGGCCCGCTCGTTGATCTCTTGCAGCTTCTGGTTAGTCTCAAACACCTGCCTGCTAGCATCCGCTGCATTGCGCGCTGTCTCGGCCGGTTGCTGTCTGTAGAGTTCTGCCTTTTGTTCCGCCTCCTCTGCTTTGCCTTCCAGCGCCGTCTTCTCTTCGCTGTACCCGAGCGTGGCCGCGTTCTTTTCTTCTCTCTGAGTTCTGCCGCCAGCCCCGCGGCCGCCTGCTGTGCGCTGGACGCCTTTTGCTCCGCCTCTTGTTTCTCCTGCTCAGCCTGCCGTTCGGCTTCCTTTGCGTCTTCCGCCTTCTGCCGCAGCTCGTCGTTGGCGCCCTTGGCCTGGGCTGCCTGTTGTTTAGCCGCTTCGGCCTCTCGCGCGGCCCTGTCGGCCTCCGCTGCCTTCCGTGCTGCTTCCTGTCTTGCACTGTCTGCGACTTTCTCCAGCCGTTCGTGTGCCAGCTTTTCTGCGCGTGCCACTTCGAGTGCATGGTCCCTTTCTGTCTGCAGTATAACCATTTTCTGCTGAAGTATATTGTAGTCGTTCTGGAGGCACTGGCCCGCTTGCTGCAGCTGGGCGATCCTCTTGTTTGCATCGTCGATACGGCCCCTTGCGGCGGCGGCGAGGCGGTCGGTGTATTGTCGGTACTGGTTGCTCACGTCGACGATCCTCCTGCCGTCATTTCCGCTGTTCTTGATCGTTTCCTCCAGGCGCGCGACGTAGGCTGCCAGGTCGTTGGCTCGTTTGCGTTCTCTCTCTGTCTCCTCTTTTTGGCTCTTAAGCTCCTCCAGGCGCTGGTTGGTTGCAGCCTGTTCTTGCCGTAGCTTTGTCCTGGCATCCAGTAACTCCTTGGCCTTTTCATCCTTTTCGGCCAGCGCCCGGTCGTGGGCCTCGCGCAGACTGGTCTGGTTCTTCTCTAGCTCTTCCTTCAGTCGCTTCTGTTCGGCCAAGGCGGCTTGTTGCTTCTCGGCGAACTCCCTGTCTTCTTCGACTTCTTTGGCCAGTGTTTTGGCGCGTTCCTCTGCCTCTTGTATTCGCGCTTGCCAGCCGTCTTTCTCCTGCTGGAGGGCTGCGATGCGTGCCTCTGCTCTCTGGCGTTTCTCGGCGTCCAAGCCAGCGCCAGTCAAAAGCTTTTTCAGCCTCTCGACCTCGTCCTCTGCTGCAGTCAATTTTTGCTTGTACTGAGCATTCATGGCGTCCGCGATTTTTCTGGCGTTATTTGCCTCCTCTTGTATAAGAGCGACCACCGCTTTGGCGGAATCGATATCGTCTTCCAAGAGGCCGATCGTTGCGTCCTGTACGCGTACTGTTGCGTCACCGCGGTCGACCATCTTCTCCAGCTGGCTGATCTGCAATCGCAGATCTTCTATAAGCTTCGACTGGTCGGGCGGTGGTCGGGAGCGGGGCGACGCGGGCCGCCCGTCGAGTGGTTGCTCGCCTGGCTTCGGGCTGCCGGCGCGCGCGGGGAGAGGCGTCGTTCCCACCTTCGCCGCCTTCGTCCCAGTTGATCTCACCACCGCCGTCGCCGCCTTCGTTCTCGTTGCCCGACTGCGAGGCGCGGCGAGAGTGTGGCGGCGAAGCGGAACGCGAGCGCGATGGCGGCGGCGAAGCGGAACGCGAGCGCGAGCGTGGAGGCGAGGGCGAAGGCGAGGGCGAGGGCGGCGGCAAGGGCGAATGTGAGCGCGAGGGCGGTGGCGACACCGAGGCGGAACGCGAGCGCGGTGGTGGCGGCGAGGCGGGGCGCGATGGCGGGGAGGGCGGCCGCAGGATGCCCAGCGCCTGGTGCAATTCGGGGTTTACCCACTTCATGATGTCGCGGGTCTTCTGAGCCCTTTGTTTGTCGTTCTGGCCCGCGTAGCCCGTGGGCCCTGGTTGTTTGCCGCGGACAACGGGCCGGCTGTCGACCCATGGCGGCTTGCTGGTCTTGGTCAGCTTGTGCGACAGGCTTTCCTTGTCCTCCCGGCGCATCCATGGCGCCGTGGTGTAGAAAGGGGGGAGGCATCCCTTTTTTACAAAACTAGCGCCGACAATAAAAAAAATTTAAACGCCGCTCAACTACATATGAAAAAAGGCCATGGACGACAATGCCGGCCCGCTGGGCGCCCTGCCAGCGCCAAACGACGCGGAGGAAGAAGAGCCGATCGAGGAAAAGATAGACGAGTACATCCAGAAACAGAAAGAGAAGAAGTCCAAGAAAAAGAAGAAGAAGAAGGACGAGAAGGAAGAAGAACCGCTAGTAGAGGACCCGGAACAGCTCTCGCGCAACGCGGTGTACTTCTACCCCAAGGACCCGACGGCCGGCCAGCTGTTTGTGCTGGTGGGCAAGAGCGAACGCGGAAAGACTCACTTTCTTCGCTGGTTATTATATTCGATGTGCCTCCGCAAGAAAGGAGCGTTCCAGTTCGGGCTCGTCATGGTTCGCACCAAGGTACAACAATAATACATAAAAGGAAACACGCATGGTTGCTCGTGATTAGTTTAAACACTCCTATCGGTTCCACTGGGCTTCGGAGGAGCACGTGCGTGTGTACGAAGGCTTCAACAAGGACGTGCTGGTGCAGTACGTGGACAACTTGAAAAGGCGATATCAGCAGCAAAGCTACCTCGAACCGAGCTTCTTGGTGTTCGATGACCTCGTCGGAATACTCAATACACAGGATGGTTGGATGAGCAATTTTATTGGGACCTACAGGTGATTTTACTACAACACACCGCGTCGTATTAACTCTTTTGGTGATTTCTGTGCAGGCATTACAACATTTCAATTTTCGTGGTAGGCAGTACAGTACCTGTCCGACCGCCAGAACTTTCGGTGATTTGTGTAGGCAGTACAGTACCTTACGGGCCGTCAGAGCGTTTCGCCGATAATGAAGTCAAGCGCAGCTTTTGCTGAACTAGAAAAGCTGGTTCTTTCTTTGTCGCTGTAGAGAGCAGACCTCATTTACGATAATGTTTCTGAGCAAGAACCACAAGACGCTTTCTGCGTTGTGGGAGAATTACGGGCAAATGATGGACAAGAAGTCCTTTGTTCGGTACACAAAAGCCCGCTGTTCCCTTTTTCATGTGTCAGTGTGTACGCGCAGGCACTTGGCCCAGGCCACGGACCGCGAGCTCGTGGGCACCAAGCACGCGTGCGTGGTCTACAGCGAGCGCGTGGACAAGCTCGAGCTTAACTACATGGCATGGCTCGCCCCGGCCGAGCTCCCAGATGGAGAGGTCATGCTCAAGGGTCCCGACAAGCCCAAGGAGCCGAGCAAGGACGAGCTTACCAAGGAACTGCGCTTGGCCCAGCTCGCCTGGCGCGCGCCGAGCTGGGTGCCCAAGAACCTGAACCTGTCGCGCGGAGACCACGCGGCCCTGCAGAAGATGATGCACTACGCCGACGCGGCCAAGAGCCGCCTGCGCAAGGGCAAGAGCCTGGCCCAGAAGGACAAGCAAAAGCTGCGGGAGATGGTGGCGTTCGGCCGGGACGCGGAGGCCGCCGCCGAGGCGCGCTGGTGCGAGCAACAGGTGCCGCCGCCGCGGCCGCCGAGGTACGGCTACGTCTACGCCAACGACCCGACTCACCGCATGCACCCGTACCGCACGCCTAGCATGGTGAGGCGCGTCGACCAGCGGCCGGCGCTCGGCCTGCCGCCGAGGCCGCCACCGCCCGTCCCAGGCCCGTCGGGCGCTTTCGTGACCCCGCTGATGAGAAGGCCGGGCCGGCCGGCCCCGCCGGACCACCTGCGGCGCCGCCTCTCGATTTAATCTGGCGGCGGTACCGGTGGCTAGAAAAAATAATAAAACATGAACCTTTGTCTTTTTAATGAGGAGTGACTGCCAACAATTGGTAAATGAGCCCTGCTTAAAACCGTGCAGTGGCTAGAAAAAAATAATAGAACAAGAAACAGTATAACAGCCTTTGTTTTTTTTAAGAGGAGTGACTGCCAACACTTGGTAAGGAGAGCCCTGCTTAAAACCGTGCAGTGCCAGTGTCTCTACGCACAGGAGGTGCACGTGGGGGGACTGGCCGTCGAACACGAGGCCTCTGTCAAAGTCTAGGCCGAAGGCGTGCACGCCCTTGGAGATGATGACCCGCCCGGAACGTGGTCCCTCCTGTTTGCCGAGCAGCCACTGAACCGAATGCCTGGTAACGGGGTTACGGGAGACGGTAGCCAGCGGCTCGGGCAGCGAGTCCAAGAACTCGTAGAAGACGGCCAGCGAGTCCACCGACTCTGAAAACTTCCGGAGCAACCGGTCGTACTTCTTGGTCGCGTTGAACAGGTTGAAGAGCGCAAAGGGGCCACAGCCATAGTTCCGGGAGTGGTGGTAGCGCTGCTTGACGGTGGACATGAGCTCGGGGGGGAAGGTAGTAGCAGCAGCAGCAGCAGTAGCGTTGCCCAGGCAGATCCACTCACCTTTCGTGGCCAGCACTCGCTGGGTGATAGTCTTCCGCCAACGCGCCGCTGTGTAGGGTGTCTTCCTTTTCCAGTCATTCCAGGCGAGCACATCGGCGAGCGGCTCCAGCGTCCAGCTTCTGCGGCCGGTCAGCGGGTGCCTCCATTCGACCCGTAGCGGTGTCCCGTCCTGGGACGTCCAGCCGCACTTGGCCCTGTCCTCGTCGGTAGCCCAGCGCACCGCCAGGGTCTCGCACTCCAGGCCAGTTTTCCGCCGCTTCGCCGGAGGTGGCTGCGGGGTCGCCGGTGCCTTGGTGATAGCAGGGGGCTCGATGGTGATAATGTCGATGTCCTCCTCCAGATCCGAATCGTCTGACGACTCGTTGCCGCAGTGGGCCCCCACGACTGGTGCCGGAGGCTGCAGGCCGTACTTAGCACGGCCCGCCTCCTCCTGGCAGCCCGACGGGGGAGGGACTACGAGCGCTAACGAGACTGTCATCCCCTTGGGGTCTGCTTCGAGTGGATCGGTCCAGACCAAAAATGGCCAGGACACTTCCCCTCCCGGCGCACCCCTTGCCTGGCGCGCGGGGGGAGGGCGCGCCCCCCTGCCTGGCGCGCGCCCGGGGCACGCCCCCTTCCCAGGCACGGGGCGCGCGCCCCCTTCGTGCCCGCGTGCCCCCCTCCCGGCACACCGCCCGCCCCCGCGCACACGCGCGCCGCCCCCCTGGCGCGGGCGCGCCGCCCCACGGCGCAGCCCGGCGCGCCCCCCTGCACCGTGCGCCCCGGCGCCTCCCAGCATGCCCCGGCCCCGCGCCCGCCTCCCACGCACACGCGCGCCCCCCCCCCCCGGGCGCCCGGCCAGCCCCGCGTGCCCCGGCGCGCCCCGGGTGCAGCTCCCCCTTGCCCCGGGCGCAGCGCCCGCCCAGCCCCGCGTGCCCCGCGGCCCCGGCGCAGCTCCCCCGGCCCCGGGCGCAGCGCCTGCCTAGCCCCGCGTGCCCCGGCGCGCCCCGGGTGCAGCTTCCCCTGGCCCCGGGCGCAGCGCCCGCCCAGCCCCGCGTGCCCCGCGGCCCCGGCGCAGCTCCCCCGGCCCCGGGCGCAGCGCCTGCCTAGCCCCGCGTGCCCCGCGGCCCCGGCGCAGCTCCCCCGGCCCTGGCGTCACTCCGGGGCCTGGCCCCAGCGTGCTCCGGCCCCGGGCCCGGTCCCAGCGTGCCCGGCCCTAGCGCCGCTTCGGGCCCTGGCCCCGGCATGCTCCCAGCCGCGGCACCGCTCCGGTCCCAGCGTGCCCTGCTCTAGCGCCGCTTCGGGCCCTGGCCCCAGCATGCCCCTGCCCCGGGCCACCGCCCCGCGGCCCTGGCCCTTTCGGATGCTTTCGTGACCCCGCTAGTGGGAAACGCCGGGCCGGCCGAACCCGGCCTCTCGATTTAATCTTATGACCCCCCCTCTTTTTAAGTAAAAGGAGAGATGCTAGACCGGTTACCGAGTGACCTGTTGACAGAAATCCTGGCCTGGCTGGCCCGGGCGAACAGGCGCGCTCGGTGGTCTATCTCCGGAGCCACACAGACTGCTTCGTCCGCCCCAGGCCGCGGAAGCGGCGCAAGGCCGCGGCTGAAGCGCGCACAGAGTTCGAGGGACTGCGCCACCTGCTCAACATGTATTTTTCCTTCAAGATCAAGAACATTAACATGCTGCTGGCCCGCGTGGAAAAGAAAGCAGACAAGATCTGCTTCGAGTGCCTGTCACAGATTTACTCACAGAACCTGTGTGCCGAGCACTTTTGTGCCAAACACCGCCATGAACTGGTGACGCTCGTAGAGGCAGTCAGGGCCCTGGGCCGGACTTCTTACCCTACCAGGCGGAACAGGCGCCAGGATGTGGTCGTACTGGCCTACGTGCCTATATACCGTTTTCTAGAGGCGTACCGGCGCAGCGGGTGGGAGGTAGTTCAGCCCAACAAGTGGCAGCGCTTCCTGTGGCGGGCCGGGGCGTTCGAAACCGGCCTGCACTTTCTGCCTCGTTTCAATGCAAGCCTTTACTATACAACACACGACTAATTTAAAAAAACTTGTGTACGTAACCTTCAGACAAATCGACCCAACCTTCATCATGCTGTCCCTGATCTGCAAGTGGATCTTCTTCGCTCCCGCAGAACTCGTATTCGGGCAGGGGCGACAACAGCGGTCCCCATGTCTCAATTTCGGGTACGACCGGAACTGTAGTCTGTGCCTCGTTCGCAGCCGGGAGGAGGGTTTCTGTTGTGTCTGGTCCCACCTCAGCCAAAATTGTCGCAGCATCAACGACGCTTTGGCCATTGCGCGTGAGAGCGGGGATGACTTCTACAAGGGGTTGATCACGCGGCCGGAGGACTGCCCCAGGGGCTGACCGTGTTTTGCGGCCAGAATCGTGCACCAGTGATGCGACGATCTCTGCCGCCACCTGCGGCTTCGCGACCCACGTCCCATCCTTGCGCCCTCCGCGGTTCTTGAAGACATGTCGTTGTGCGCTTTCTTTTTTGTACGCCACAGCTCAAAGTGCCGTTTTACCCGTGAGGCCCATGGCAGTGGCCGACACACCCTCAGACTCAACGACGGGCGCAAAGGTCCCCACAGCGGCCTGGGTACTCGAATTTGTCGAAGTGACAATAAACCGGTGGTAGTAATAGAACGCTGTCGAAGCGGGCGCGCTCGAGTTCAGGGTCTGTAACGTCGTGGTAAAAGAGAAGTTACCGGACCAGACCAGTGTCCAGGTACTGCCATTGTCCGCCCCCGCCAACGTGAAGCTTTTGGTTGAGCTACTGAGAGAAGAGGTATTAGTCAACGCGAAGCTCGTGATTCTGTAACGGCGCCGCTGGTGCTGGAGTGTAAAGTGTTCGCCGTACACGTTGCTGCCGCCCACGTTGGTAACGGCGTTGTTGGTCGTGTTGATACTCCCGTTCGAGTTGTAGTTGCCGAAGCTAGTCCAGCCATTGGCAGCGACGCCATCGAAAACTCTATAGCTCTCTTGGCCTGCAACTGCGGAAGAGTGGCTGAGCACCCAGTTAGGGTCCGTGGTAGGCGTATAGGCCGACATGGAAGTCCAGGTCGGCAGCGCCACGGAGCCAGAAGTCACGACCGTGGTGGAAGTGCTCTGGGTCACCATCTGCCCCGCAGAGGTCAGGCTCAGAACGGCGGTCTGGGCCGGCGTGGAGGATGGCAACAACGAGCTGGCCGCAAGCTGGCCCGCCGAGTCTAACGTGACCAAAGACGTCGAAGCGGGCAGGCTAGCAGGCACTCTGACAGAAGAGGCGGCTAGCTGCCCTCCGCTGGACAGGGAAACGAAGGATGTGTTGGACGGCAGCGCGCTAGGCAGACTCAGCGCGACCGACCCGGTGCTCGCGATCGTGGAGGTGCCGATCGTCAGTGGCGACGTGTGTGCGTGCGATTCCGGGGTCGAGCCGAACACGATATAACCATCAGCGTCGATCGCGAATGCCTGTTTCCCTGTCCAAAACCTGGGCTTGATCTCCGCAATGCGTATAAACCCATTTCCGCCCGCGTTGACATAGAGCGATTCTGTGACAAAGCGGTAGACTTTGTAGTAGCCCTGGCTGGTGAGCGTGAAGGTTCTGTAAACCTCGCTGGTTAGCCAAGTAGGCATGTCGCTGCCGGAACGATACAACTCTGTCCAAGTGGCAGGGGTAGCGGACGCTTCGTTAGAGCCAAACACTGCTATCCGCCGGGGCCAGGTACAGAACTGGTAGGTAGAATCACCAGTCGGATCCCGGCGAGGGTACCAGTCAAAGTCCTTCAGTCGCATGCCAGTCCCGTCCACGAGGCGCAGCTGGAACCATTATCCTTGTACCCCATTATTCGACTGCACTGTGTAGCCGGCACCCGTGACGAGTGACGCAGTGTAGACTCCGCTGCTGTTGTAAAATATCTTGCTTATCCAGCAGGTTTCTGCCGGATTACTAACATTATTATCAAACATTCTCCACGGCTGCCAAATATCGCCCCAACCGGTTTCATAACTCGAGGCTGACACAGACCATGTGGCGCTGTTAGACGAGGCGTTGCTCCAGACAGGGAACGAGTACGGCGTTAACGAGGTCGCGGCGCCCGTGCCCGAGTTGCCGCTGCTGTCCAGTGTGACCATGGCCGTCTGTCCGGCAGAGGGCAGAGACACTGGCAGCTTCAGCGCAGAAGCACTTAGCAGGTCTGCGTAGGCCTTGTTGGCAGCGTCAGTGCTGACGAGCGGCGCCGCTATGTTCTTGATCGCGGGGCACGAGGTGTAGTCAAAGCCAAAGTGGTTGATTCCGCACCAGCTAGAACTCCCTCCTGCCTTGATAGTAGCAACCACGATGGCCACGTACCGGGTGGCCCTGGCGGTGTCGGTCGGCGCGAGAGTGATGGAATTGCCATCGACAAAGGTGTACGAGCTAGTGTGCCACAGCGTCCAGGTAGTGCCGTCTAACGACGTGCCCACCTGCCAAGTCTTTGGCGATTTATCCAGACCGCTGGACTGGGCTTGCAGGTAGTACTGTTGCAGGACGACCCCAGTGCCAAAATCTAGCTGGAGCCACTCTCCGGGGTACGCTACACCCGAAAACGTTTTGCTGGAACTAGAAGTGTAGGCGCCGCTCGTGGCATTGTAGGTACTAGTGTTGCTCTGCCAGGAAAAGTTTGAGCCCGTGTTGAAGCCGTCGTACGCATTGCCGTTCCCGGAAGTGGACGCACTCGCGACCAGGCCGTTCCAGCTGTTACTCGCCATGCTGTCGGGCTTCTTCACGTACGAAGTGGCTACAAGGCTCAGACCATGAGAGATGGCCTGGTCCCCGTACAACAGCGCGCCGTCGGAGCCCAGCGACACCAAGCTAGTACTGCTTGGCAGTGCGGTCGGCAGCTTGAGTGCAGAGGTGCCGGACGCCGGAGCGGAAGGGGTGCTAGTGCCTCCAGCCCCGCTGAGTGACAGCGAGCTAGCAGCCCCTGTCGCGAGCTGGCCACCGGAGTCGAGTGTCACTAGCGAAGTGCTGCCCGGCAGGGCTGTCGGCAGCTTGAGCGCAGAGGAGCCAAAGGCTGGAGCGGAAAGGCTGCTGGTGCCGCCCGCCCCGCTGAGTGACAGTGAGCTAGCAGCCCCTGTCGCAAGCTGGCCACCAGAGTCGAGTGTCACTAGCGAAGTGCTGCCCGGCAGGGCTGTCGGCAGCTTGAGTGCAAAGGAGCCAGAGGCGGGAGCGGAAAGCGTGCTGGTGCCTCCAGCCCCGCTGAGTGACAGCGAGCTAGCAGCCCCTGTCGCGAGCTGGCCACCGGAATCGAGTGTCAACAGTGACGTGCTGCCAGGCAGTGACGCCGGTACCTTGAGCGCTGACGCGCCTACCTGGCCCGCGCTCGTCAAGGAAACGAGTGACGTGCTGGCGGGCAGCAAAAGCGGGAGTGTAAATTTAGAGGCGGTGAGTTCGCCTGTCGTGCTGTTCCACTGTCGCCTTCTCGCTGGCAGTAGAATCGACGCCCGACCTCAACGGCTTGATATAAGCAGCATCGGTGCTAGCGGACACTAATTCAGCGCCCGTGGCGTTCAGTACAATCGAGTGGGATGTCGCTGCTTTTGCTCTGTAGCCTATTGCGACCGATTCCTGGGCGGCAGCACCCGTGATAGCCGTACTGCCGATCCCAACCGACCGTACGCCGAGCGTACTAGCATAGGGACCGACAGAGACTGATGAATTGCCTTGCGTGCTCTCCGTGGAGTAGGCACCGATCGCGACGGCGAGATCCGACTGGCCAGAGTATCCCGCCCGGTAGCCAGCAGCAACTCCAAACTGGCCCTGTCCACTCGCGCCTGCCTGAGTGCCTATCGCGACGGCGAATGGTTGCTGTCCGTCGCCCGCGGAAGTCCCGATTGCTACACTGTCTCCCCCTTGGAAGCCAATGGCACCGGTAGCGAACTGGCCCGCGCTGTCGAGCGTGACGAACTGCTTGGTGCCTGCGCTGGGCAGGGCCACAGGCAGCTTGAGCGCGACGGAGCCAGTAGCAGGCGCGGAAAGCGTACTGTTGCCGCCAGCCCCTGCCAGCGTGAGCGTCGACGAGCTTACTTGGCCGCTCAGGCCTAGCACGCCGTCTGGATCGACCGTCACCAGCTGTGCGGTCGAGGCGGGCAGGGTGTTAGGCAGCCTCGCGAGAGTGTCTGGGATCGTCGTGACTGTAAAGTCGGTGTCCATGAGCACGATCGCGCCATTACCGCTAGGAGCCAAAGACGGCTGCTTGAGCGTCCTGTCCTTGACCGCAAAGATCGAGCCGTCTGGGTCCATGGTCACGACACAGTCGTTTTGGGTAGGCATCACTGACGGGAACTTCACTGCTCCTGCCACCTGGTGGTCGACGTACGCCTTGGGCGCTAGCTGCGAGGCCTTGGTCGGATAACTAGTGTTCTCGATGCAGCCGACATTGTACAGCTGGTAGTCGAAGGCCAGGCTCCGCATGTACCAAACCCCCGCCCCGTTGTTTTTAGTGCAGATTACGCGCAGGTACCTGGCGTAATCGGCCGCGGTCGCAGGCGTGAACGTGCGCAGGCTGTCGCCTACAAAGGTCTGGGCCGTCTGGCTGTCCCGAGTGAACCACCGGCTGCCGTCCGCGCTATAAACGACTACCCAGTCCCTGGGCGCGGTAATAGCACCCGCAGACGTGAAGTGATAAGCAGCGACTTTGGCGTGCTGGCCCAGATCAAGCTGGAGCCACGCGCCAGGCACAGGGAGATTATCGACCATCGTCTCGATCATGGCGGTGTAGTTGTTGCCGCTGTAGCTGTCGGGCGCAGTGGTGCCCCAAAGATCGAGAAGTCGCTGTCAAAAGCTAGGTAGGCTTGCGCAGAATTGTTAGAGGCCGAGGCCACAAAGCCAGCGGAGCTGTTGGAAGTCATCCCGGCCGGCTGGTTAGTTTTGGCTTCGGTGTCCAGCGTCAAGGTGATCAGATCGGCTAGATAAACCAAGTGCGGGTTCCCGGAAGTAGTCAGTCTGTGAGCAGTATTAAGCGCTACCGCGTCGTTCGCGGCCACTCCGCCCGCTGCCCATCTCACGCCCCCGTCACCGTCCGAGACAAGGACGTCGCCGCTCTGCCCGTCAACCGGCAGCACAAAGTCGTCGGTCGCACTGTCCAGACGACGGCGCTTGTAGGACCTGGCTACCTCCATTCCTTGCTAGTTTAGTAGACTACGAGAAAAAGTTTTTTAATTATTTACAACATCTCGTCCAGGAAATTGTCCACGAAGCGCATCCGCTCCTCCCAGGTGTCTCCGCCAGGGACGTCTCGCGCGGGGTTGATGCAGGCGCCGTCGCCATAGGGTCTGCAGACGAGCGAGGCAAGATCCTTGGGATCGCCTCTTTTCCCTGTCCCTGACCAATACAGCTGGCCTTCGAAAAAGCAGGCACCACAGGTAGGATAAACAGCTAGCATTATCGACCACACTCGTACCACGCTTTAATAATAAAGCTAAGAAGAAAAAATAGGCAGCATGGGAGACAACCCCCCCCCCCCCCCCCTGGACCAGCCATGGCCAATAGGGGGCGATGCGCCACCCTCACCGCCCTCTTTAACAGCAAAGCCCACTTTTGCACCACCACCGTTCTGGGCCACGCTTGGCCTATAATATCAGGGGAGGTGGGCACGGCTGCCCAAAAAAGACTAACCCCCCCCCTCCCTCCCTTCCCTCTCTCTGGCCAGCACCGCCTATCGGAAAGCCCCCCCCCCCCCTTCCCTCCCTCCCCTCTCTCCGGCGCCGCCTGTCGGAAAGCCCCCCCCCCCCCCCCTCCCTCCCTCCCCTCTCTCCAGCGCCGCCTGTCGGAAAGCCCCCCCCTCTCCCAATGTATTTTTCTTGAGACATCTGCCACGATCCGGAAAACCCCCCACCCCCCCCCTCCCTCCCTTGTTGTTTTATTTTTTTTTTTGAAAAATAAAAGAAAGTGTCTCATACGTCTCAGACCCCCCCTAAAAAAGGCCAAAGATCGCACAGGCAAGGCTGGCGCCTTGAGACAGGGTTGAGACAGGCTGTGAAAGAGGAGGCGAGCGGCGAATGGTGCCACCTCCCCTTCAATCTCCCTTTTGAGACAAATTAATAGATTAATAGAGTTTGAGACAAAAAACTGACATTTTTTGAAAATCTATTTTTAAAAATCCAGGAAATTCCCCCCGGGGGGTTGGGCGGCGGCCGGACCCGTGGCAGATGTCTCAAACTCCAAGGGAAACTGAAAGGGATTTTTTTCGTTTGCGGTAAATTTCCTACTCCCCGTGAATCTCCGCCTAACATGTGTCTATGAGACGTGAAGTCGGGAAGTTTATCCACAACTTTTGGGGAGGGGGCAAAACCCCCTCTCTCCCCCCAAGTGACAGGGACCAGACCCGTGGCAGATGTCTCAAACTATTGCCTGAAAAGAGTGGTCAATGGTGCCACCTGGGTGATACGGCCGAAAGAGGCGCCACCCAGGGACATTTCGGCATTTTGCCGAAATTGCCGCAACTATTGCATTTTTCGCTCGTTTACCGTGAATTTCCACCACAAAATGTGGCTATGAGACGTGAAGTCGGGAAGTTTATCCACAACTTTTGGGAAGGGGGCAAAAAGTTACCTTTCCCCCGGGAGCCAGGGAGCCAGACCCGTGGCAGATGTCTCAAGAGCGCAGGTGCTTGCTCTTGCCGCAGATTTCCGGTGCAGCTAGTGCGGGAGTAGCCTGCAGGGGGTAGCCAGCGTGTAGCCAGTGTAGCCACGTACCGGATCACTGCGGTGAGCGGTGTGTGAGAGTACACCACACCGCGAGCCCAAGCCGACCCCGTACTTAGCACGGTGCCTGCTTGCTAAAAAAAAATGGGTGGTCGGTATTAATCCCAAAAATAAGGAGAACCGCACTTGTGGGACGGGTCTGGTGCCACCGCCCACCACAATTTTTTTTATTGCAGATTCTGATAGCGCGTGGCCTGAAAAGTCGAATGTCACTTTCCCCGACCGAAACGGACCAGCCAATTTTGCAGGGGACAGCCGCAAAGTTTGGCCACCAGAATCATGCCACTAGAAAAATCAGGTGTGTTTTCACAAACACGCGCCACCCGGTGCCACCCAGCGTGATACGGCCGAAAGGTGCACCACCCAGGGACATTTCGGGATTTTGCCGAAATTGCAGCGACTACTGCCTTTTTCGCCCTTTTACAGTGAATTTCCACCACAAAATGTGGCTATGAGACGTGAAGTCGGGAAGTTTATCCACAACTTTTCAGGAAGGGGCAAAAAACCCTCCCTCCCCCCAGGGGGCAGGGGCCAGACCCGTGGCAGATGTCTCAAACTATAGCCTGAAAAAAGTGACGAATGGTGCCACCGGTGTGATACGGCCGAAAGAGGCACCACCCAGGGACATTTCGGCATTGCCAAAATTGCCTCAACTACTGCCTTTTTCGCACGTATCACACGGTGCCACCTGGTGCAACCAGCGACCACAAAAATGCCGTTACACCGCAAAACACGTATAATTTGGCTGATCGTGAATATTCACGTCTAATGCCAATATGACAGTACCAAAATGGCAATACTAACCCGACCGGTCCTGATCGGGACAAAAAGGAAATACATATGATCAGGCCTATCGTAGATTTTGTATTATTTTCTAAAAATATATATATATAAATATATATATAATATATATGTATATATATTGTATATATACATGTATATATATATATATATAAGTCTTTGGAGCGGAGCCGCGTCACCGAACGGCCCCGTGCTACCAATGGAGGCACATGTCCGACAGGATCAAAGGCCAATTGACTGATATATATATATATATATATATATATCATTTATGTATTCGCGACTTGTCCAACCGCAAAGTATGAAACAAGCACAGAAAAACAGAAAAACCAACATTTGACACATAGAAAACATACACAGAAAACAAAAAAGTGTCAAATGTTCAACGTAAATTTATCAAACTGAGCACATTAACGTTAAACATTTGACACTTTTTTGTTTTCTGTGTATGTTTTCTATGTGTCAAATGTTGGTTTTTCTGTTTTTCTGTGCTTGTTTCATACTTTGCGGTTGGACAAGTCGCGAATACATAAATGATCATCACCCAAAAATGGGGGGAAGGAGTGGGGGGGGGGGGGGGGACACTCACGAAGTGAGTGGCGGGGGGTAGGGGGGATACACATGAAACATACAAAAAAAAATATTTTCTCACGGAAGTAAAGACATAGTTTGAGTGAATGAAAAACCTGTCCAGACAGAATTCTGTTTTTCTTTTTTTAGCCTACAAACAGGCGCGCCGTCTGGGTGTTGCTGGTGATATTCGCGGAAATAGAATTTTCTGGAATATTTTGTCCTTTTCCTTTTTTGACCAAAATTGGTGGCATCGGCTCAGCCATAACGATATTATTTTGCTGGCATAATTACATTGATAGGCTTTCTGTTTTCGTTAAAATAACTAGTCCATCTATCTATATTCTTGTCTGCTTTTTCTCCATATTTTTTCTCGTATTCAAGTTTAAGGTTGTTTAGTTGCTCGTTGTATATCTTTCTATATTTTGCTTTGTATTGTTTTCGTCTGTCAAGACTAGCCTTCTGGTATATATCCAATAATGCTCTTTGCTATCATAATGTGCTTTATTCGAATTCTTTTTCTTTTCGTAATATGCCTTATTGTATTCCTTTATCTTGTCCTTATTTTCTTGACGTTGTTGCTTCCTTCTTTGTGTGTTATTTTTTCTTTATTCTTTTCATAATATTCCTTTTTGTATTTTTGCATCCTTAAGAATGCAAAACCATCTCCATATTTTTGCGATATATACTTTTGTTGATTCGCGTATTGTTCAGATACTGTTGTCATTATTGCTTTATAGTAATATTGACCCTTGTCCTTAAATGTAATATTGAGCCTTACGTTTTTTATTATAACACACAACAGAGATATTACAGCAAGCGAGAGGATGAATATAAGAGCAGGGTGATTGTAAATGTCTTCTCCTATTGGTGTCCAACCCATAGTTGGCTGTGTCCTACTTGACCTTTACAAGGTTGACCACTTTTTTAGCGTTAAATTTCAATATTTATTATATTATTCTTCATCGTATTACAATTTTTTATATTGTCCAACCTGTCCAGGGTTTAATTAACATGGAGTAAATTTTCCGAGAGGGGGGTACTCTATACTATACACTTCCAAAAATTTCTGCCCGCGGTGGGTCGGACTCGGACAGACTTGGCCTTCATTAATACTAAGAAGAATTGTCTCACTTAGCCTGCTCAATACCACTCACAGCCGTCCAAGTCACCACAACGGCGTTTTCGCATTTCTGGCGCGGATGAATTTTCTATTTAAAATAATTAAAATAATATAATTATAAATATAAGAGACAATGACATATTATAGCACGATTACCATATGATTTGCAAGAATATATAAAGCATTTTTTGTTTAATCGTGATTTACCAACAGAAGATTACGAATTATGCGACAAATGCGAACTTACTTTATCTGTTTTAGAAAGTCCAATAATATACTCTCAGAATATGAAGTGGTATTTCAATTACTATTGTTTTTTCTCTAGAAATATATAAGTGAATATTTTTGATATATAAAAATATAGACTTGTCTATTATATACTAAGATGTGGAGCGAAGATGACAAGAAGTTTGTCAGGCAGTTAAGAGTTGCTACTACTGAAAGTAAAATTTATGAAGTCGTGTCCAACTTCTACGATAGTGAGTTAAAACCAAGTATCGCCTTTCATAATGCTATTATATCGCTATTTAGCACACCAACGAGTGATGAAGAGGTGCTTGAGGCACTAAAAGTCATATATCCGAAATATGCTATTGTGTATCCAATTTGAATATTAGAAGACAAAGACTTTCTGAGGTGAGAAAAAAGCAATAGAGCCTTATCAAAGTGAAAAAGTATATGAAATGAGCAAACTTGATAAGTATTTTAATCTGAATGAAGACGAGCGGATTGATATCGTTGAGGGATATAAGAAAGATGTCAAAGCCAAAAATGAACAAAAAAATACAGATTGATGTCCGCGATGTAATGGCTAAAATGAATGATATGATATTAAGTAATGACCCTTATCTTAACCTACTTGCTTTGATGATAGCAATTGGAGCAAGGCCTGTGGAAATATTTGACAAAAACACATATGAATTAATACCAGATAAACCTTCTTGGTTGCGAGTGAATAACCTAGCAAAAAAGAGGGAAGGGCAAAAAAAATTGAACTGAGAGGCCTGTTGTCCTTTTTACTCCCCAGTTCGTAATAGAAAAAGTAAATTCAATACGGAACCATTTCAAAAAGAAAAAAGCAATTATCATCAACAGCGAGGGTGTGCTTGATAAACAAAAGAATAATGAACTAGACAAAAGAATTATCAAAATCTTCCCTTGGCTATCGGAATACAAGCAAAAGCAGTATGTTGCGAGAACTATATGCTAGTTTGTCATATAGTAATTTCGCCAATCCGAAATTAGAGAATTTTAACACGTGGGTTACCAATGTGTTGGGGCACGGCGATATGCTCACTAGTTTTAGTTATTGTACACATCTACACGCATGTAATAGTGCTATGGTATCAAAATAAATGCATGCAAAAGATAGATACAGTTACAAATACAGCACTATTCGATGGAGAGAAGCGAATACCCCAAAATCCACACTGTGATTTCCACATAAGTCAATGTAAGGAAAAAGCAAACACTCATGGATATGCGTCAACACGAATCACTCTACAAACAGATCAATCATTAGCATGCGAAAAGATAGGTACTATGCGATTGCAGTGATTACGGGTCAACATATACACACTTAAGTAGGTGAGACAGAGATAGAGGTGCAATGCAGACAAAAGGTGGAAGTTGGTAGAGTAGGAGGGACAGGGAACAGTAAGCAGGTAAGAAGATTACAAGAAGAGATAGTATTACTAGAATACGTAGGAACAATTTTCTCTCTTCTGTCCTCCTACGCAAGTCTAAAGCGACCTACTACCCTACCCTACTATCATAATCGCGATCAGGCATCACACCTTCGGCTAACTGTACCGTATTACTACGCTTATGCTGCACTCACAATATCACACACTACATATACAACCTTGACATGGGACGATGCGCATGGCAGCACACATGAATACCATATCATAGGGGTTATGTATTACGTAGTCTATGAAATCAGTGACAAACACAGGTAGGACATGTCGATAGTACTAATACGATGGTGATGTGTGGACGGATAACACAAGTCGGTACCAAATATGTAGGTAAGTTGACAGAAAGATTGTATAATGAATGAACATTGTTAAGACACACGCATATAGGTCATGAATTGATTATTTGCATCATTCAACCATACTCAGACGGCACTCATACAATGTGTCCAGAAGACAGGGGCAACATAGGCTGGACCCACCAAATGAACACAAGGAAAGGTCAAAGACATACAATGATACATATGAAGAATAGTACTCACACGGATGCGTATGTGACACATGTATCAAGGTGGACAGGTAAATAAGTACAGCAGTAAACCAAATTAGCAACAGCGATTATCAGCTTACTGTCCGCTATGCTACCTCTTGCATATTATCACTCTCCCCCTGATGCTTACGACCGTACAGTCTACTATAACTATCATTGACCGTACCGTCTACTATAACTATCATCACTCTCCCCCTGATGCTCACGACTGTACCCTCCTATGCCTATGCCTACATCTCTCCCCCTGAAATTAACAAGAATAATATATAAGCAAAGAAGAATATATAATATTTTGATGATTTCAAAGCAAGGAAAGGGAGTGACAAGGAAAGGGGTGAGAGAAATTATAATTAAACAAGATGCTATGCATAGGTTTATGTAGGTGCGAATACAGACGTGTACACGCACACGAGTACACACACACATCTATCCATCCATCTATCTATCCATCCATCTATCTATCTATCTATCTATCTATCTATCTATCTATCTATCTATCTATCTCTCTCTATCTCTATCTATATATACATATACATATATATACGCTTTCACCTATAACAAAACAAAAGAAACAAAGAAAGAAATTCAATGTGCATAGAAATAGATGTACAGGGGCTTCCCCTGCACCCCACGCATGAATACAGGTATTAATATTGAGCTCCCCCTGCACACCAACAACTACACAAAGAAAAGTGATATCAACATATAATCTGCCGTATGCATGTGTATATATACTAACGTGAACGAATGCATATAAACTTTGAAAAGGTAACATATCAAAGTACAATGTCAACACGTAATTTAATTACCTATTATATGTATATAACTACAATATGAATATGAACATACACAATAGCTATGCATAACATACGTATAAACACATTGTCGAATATTAATGGATGTATGACATTGTGTACGTACGCAAATGAAACGTTATGTACATGTAAATACTATATCTATACGGTGGATATTATACATGTTATAGAATAACATACCTGTACATTACCCATGATTGACATATACAATTAATACATATTATTATATAACATGTATACTAAGTATGAATAAATGCGTGGAGTGAGCATGCAGTTTGATTAAGTAGACGAATCACAAATAAAAAGCAAGCACACCATGTCACGACACACATATGAATAATTGTACGCACTGTATAGATGCAAATATATATGATAATGTACATGTACGCAGACATATAGTGATGAGAAGGGCAAAAAGGAAGTGTAGTTAATGTATGTATGTATGTATGTATATAAATATGTATATGATACTTCTTTTCCCGCGGCTGTCTCCCCCTAACACCATCTAGTGCAAATAAGTGGTATCGCCAATCATAATATATAACAATCGACATACACTCATGTAAGGTACATCCGTTCGCTCGTACGAAATGTGCTAACACAATACAACAACATGAGCAACGTATACCCTACAGCGACGTAAGGCAATACTGATATGTATTATCACTAATCATAACACGCACACTAATATACACCAGATAAGAGAAAGACAACAAGGAAGTAGATCATATATATTATCTATATACGACATATATAACTAACATGATGCAGGTATACAATCATCACGAACACACCGACAAGTCATCCTAATACGACAGACTAGAGGAAGAGATATCATAATCGGAGGACTAAGAAGACTATTTAACAACTACACTCTAGGTAGATAGACTTATAGCTCCAAAAATGCATTATATATATATGTGCATACACATATATACATATACATATGCACATACATACCCAATGCAATATTGAAGGACATATAGAAGACAGACGCTTTCTTTTGACGATGTTGTGAAGTCAAGAATAATACGAGGGGGGAAGAAGAGACAGATAGAGAGAGAGAGAGACATCGACAGAAGAAAGGGTTCATGTAATCCTAAGACTCGATACTGAGATGAAATGTAAGTTTAGTTTCTCAGCTCTCAGATACAACAGATAAGCTCAGCACTATGCTAATACTTGCTCTCTGCCATCACAACAAAGGGTCTATCACCAAATCATTGTCATTATCTCTTGCCACAGACTATGTCTCTATGATGTCCATGGTTCGTGCAGCACACACATAAAATTCTTTTTAATAGAAACATAGCACTAGGATAAGGGTAAAACATAAAGACAATACATTAAGAATAGATAGACTTAGGACAATCACAGGATAGGAAGGCATAGCGACAACGTACACATTATGTCCTAGCCACTTCTATCTGTCCATCACACTGCCCTAAACTAACATCCAATACTTCATGCAATATCATTCCACTACAGCACCTATTGCTTAATCCCCCATACTGCAATAGAGAAAGACAGTAATAAGGGAGAAAGCAGAAAAATGATGTGGTGTCACGTTATAGACAAACATCAGGTGATAGACAAAACGAAGACAAAAGATGTAAGTAAGTAACAACAATTGGACTACACAAATGAATACAAAGTAGTTCAACGTCATAGGTACACACATCAATGTCGCATGAGATATCACCCATCCTACATAACTCGCACAGTATATCAAACGCAACACACAGAGGAGAAATGTAGTGGGTGACAAAAACGGATGGACGATACAGACTGAATAAAGCATGGACATAAGTATCCAAACTACTAACATCGCCAACTTCATTTAGTAGTCAAGTTAACACCTCACTCACCTACTCTGCTACTCATGTATATACAAACAGACAAGCAAGTTAGAAATCATGCAAGTAAACAAACTAGCAGAAACAAACCATCAAGTAAGCACACTAACTAGTGAGTATGTGAACAGGCAAGTAAGTTAGCAATCGTGCAGGTAGTCAGCAAGCAGAAACAAGCCATCAAGTAATTATAAGTACATGACATAGACAAGTAAGTAGACAATCATGCAAGATACTATACTAACTACAACAGTAAAGCAGCACTGTTAGTTGTCCTTATTCACGCAAGCACAACAATGATTCAGTGAGGGTAGACAAGACAACAATCATCCAAAACAAAGAACTACAACTGTAATTGGCTAACCTTAAGCACACATGTCCCACAGTGAATACCACACTGACACAAGACACAAAAGCAGTAGCTTGAGGCAGTGATTGTGGTAAGCAAAAGATACAACAGACTATAGTATCAAGGTATGTACAACTAAACAATAAGCCCAAAGAACAGAATGCAGAAGAAGCATAGCAATAGAGGCACACAGCGTATTATGCCTAATGGTCATTACGGGAAAATATCAACCAACGACTCGCAAAATGACGAAATATTGCTATGAACGAAAAGACATTATCCTACCCTTGTCCACCAAGCAAGCAAGCAACCAAGCATGCAAGCAACAAGTAAGTAAGCAAGCAAGTAAGCAAGTAAGCAAGTAAGCAAGCAAGTAAGCAAGTAAGCAAGTAAGCAAGCATACAAGTAGGTGAGCAAGCAAGCAAGCAAGCTGCTTAGTAAACAAGCAAGCAATCAATCCTCGCTCACCCTGACACTACCTAATATTTATAATTCATAAACACATATCAATCCTCCCAAATCCTTCAGTGCTGACTCTAAATAGAACCAAACTTCACACACATACCATATTGGGTGAAAAGAGTAAAGAAGGATATCAAAGCAGGGTATGTGATTAGATGATAAATGATGAGTAGTGTAGGTACAAGTGCGAAATAGACGTGCAAGCGATAGAACGTAAGACTACGCACTATAGTGCGAAATAGACGTGCAAGCGATAGAACGTAAGACTACGCACCATAAATAAGGATAAGTCTACCTAAAGAGGCAAAACAATCAATAGAGATAGATAGATAGATAGAAAGAAGGCAAAGAAAGAAGGCCAGAGGGGGGTAGCTATATCTAAATATGGCCGTTAGCAGTGGCAGCCTTCTGCACGTCCACTACTCATGTTGAGTTTTCATGGTACGACCAAACGACAGGATATAATGCACGCTAACATGCACGCTAAGTATAAAGTTTTTGAAAATTGATGGGAGTAGCATGAAAATAAAAGATTTTAATGTATTTAAACTATTTTAAACAAAAAAATTATAAAAAATTTTGAATTTCTAGCAGTTACAACTGTTTTTCGACCGTTAGCAATATCTTGGCTAGATTGTGGCTTTGGCTTGCCTGAGCTTGGTTTTTCTTTGTTTTTATGCTGTTTTACATCAAAATCAATGTAATTATATTTAATTTATTAAATTCCAATGACATTACTTCAAATTCAAATTCAACTTCAAATGGCACAGTGACTAGAAATTTTCAAATTGGTTACTGGTGGCAGCCACTCACTTATAGTCGTTATACATACTCACCGACTACTTGAAGTATGCATGAAAATATATTAATACTAGTTTGTTTAGGATATTTACAATGTTCTTGAAGCATAAAACCGGCGCGGAAGCTTAGAGTTCAGTGTGAGTGACCATGTTTTACACTAGTCACTGTGACACTCAGACTACTTGCCACACACTTGTAATCGTTATACATACTCACTGCATACTTGAAGTATGCATGAAATTATATTAATACGAGTTTGTTTAGCATATTTATACTGTTTTTGAAGCATAAAACCGGTGCGGAAGCTTATATTTCAGAGTGAATGACAGTGTTTTACAATAGTAACTGTGACACTCAGACCGTGCCATGCATGAAATTATATTAATACCAGCTTGTTTACCATATTTATAATGTTTTTGAAGCATAAAACCGGTGCGGAAGCTTATATTTCAGAGTGAGTGACAGTGTCCTACACTAGTCACTGTGACTGGCAGTCAGACTACTTGCCACTCACTTGTAATCGTTATACATACTCACTGCCTACTTGAAGTATGCATGAAATTATATTAATACGAGTTTGTTTAGCATATTTATAATGTTTTTGAAACATAAAACCGGTGCGGAAGCTTAGAGTTCAGTGTGAGTGACAGTGTTTTACACTAGTCACTGTGACACTCAGACTACTTGCCACTCACTTGTAATCGTTATACATACTCACTGCATACTTTAAGTATGCATGAAATAATATTAATACTAGCTTTTTCAGCATATGTATAATGTTCTTAAAGCATACAGCCGGTGCGGAAGCTTAGAAATGACGTTTATGCGCCTAGTCATAGTAGTATAGGGTGCCACTTCGGCACACTTCTTCAGTGCAGTTTCTCTACAGAAACCACACTAAGAGCCGTTATTCATTATTTCGTCTTCCTATTTATAACAAATACAGACAGACAAAAGAAAGAAAAACGGCTACCTTTAAATAATTATTATTAAATTACCTTTTTGAAGTCTTCTCCAGTATTCTTAGCCTACCACACACAAACAAGTATGGTAGATAAAATTCATTTGAAATGAAGAGGGCTTTCGCCCAATTTTTTTTAAAAATTGAATGCGCACTAGTTTATACTCCTATACGCAAAAGGAGTTAGTGGTCATGACCGCTCTTTTACAAATCTAAATTATTTCTTACATTTGCCAACAAATCATTTTGACTTTCAACCCTCATTACATTGCTTTCATTTTGTTTGTCGTAAGCAATGTATTTTATGAGGGATTTATTGAATGTAAGCCCCTCTATATCAATTCCGTCAAAAATTTTATTCTGAACCTCAAATCCAAATTCTTTTCTATTTTCTTTCCTCCAACTATAAAATAATTTCAGTTCTTTTTCTTTTTTTACCTGCTTAAGTCTTCTCTTTTGTCGTGCCAATCTGTCAATTTCAATGTTGCTGCTCTCTTTGTCAAGTCTCTTTAGCATAATATTATCAATGGCAGACAATTTTACCAAGTCTGGTTGTTGTTTCTCAATTAAAAAATCAATTTCCCTGTCTATTTTTTTAACTCTTTCTTCAGCAACTATTTTGTCCTTCTTTAGTTGTTCTTTCCCCCGCTTACTCGTCTCATAAATTTCTACCCAATCTTCTTTCGTTCTTTGTTCTTTCGTGATAAGGCTTTCACTCATTCTGAAATTATGCGATAATGCGCAAGCGCCCCGTGGCTTCGTGGCGACGGATTAAAAAAGTCAAGGACAACTTTTTTGTATTCAAATGCCAAAATTTCTATAACTATTACCATTTTATTGTTCCACTCTGATTTTTTCCACTTTTTTCTTGTCTGGATTTTTTCACCAGAATTTCTCTCAGTCAAAAATTGGATCCAATTGTGAAGAAGAGTTTTTTACCTTGTGCTTTTTCATTCTGCGACTTTTTCAGAATTCCCAAAGTGGCTAAGACAAAAAGACCAAACCCTCGCCGTTTTGTGTGTTGCTTGTAGGATGTCGGACAACGAGCCAGAAGAGGAGCAATCCGATGACCCAGAGCTGGAAGAGCCTGAAAATAAGGTAATTTAGTCCCTATCAACTAATTTCCTTTATGTGTAGCAAGCCGAGGAAAAAAAGGCACCAGACCCAGATGTTGAGGTAATCATTTCTTCTGTTGTTTGTGCTCATAGTATTGTCTGATTAGCAACTGGCACAAGTAGTCGGGGCGGTCAATCTTCAACCACCAGATTGGAATGTACCAAGGGGCGGTAGAAAAAAAGGTGCCAAGAAAGGGGGTCGCCCAGTAGGCAGTCGTAATGTCGTCATTAGAATTAGTGAGGTGCATGTTGTCATCAACAGGGAGGCTGGTGTGGCAACTTGGTCTGATGCCGCAAGACAAAATTCTATTCCAGTAATTGTGTGGGGGTATCGCACTCCGCCAACTGAAATTTCTAACCATGTGATTGTTTTGGCGGGTAATAATGGTGAGCCAGATTCCGTCATTATGGTCAGGTCTTGGCCCAATGTGGCTGAAATTGTTTCACATTTCGGCGGGGCTGTGAGAACTACTTACAGTGCTACTCAGGTTGCTTAATTAAATCAGTTGTTAGCATAACTTTTTCTTGTAGATCTGTATTAATGCTATGTTAAACAAATATTGATCTACATGAAAAAGTTATGCAGAATGTTTCCTTTTAATTTATCTTTTATTAAAGGTCCAACTTTTCAATTTTCTTTTTGATTCTAGCACTGCTCCGTATGTTTTCCGGTTTTACATCCAATGATTTTAGTAAATTAATATTTTTTTCTCTTTTGTAATTTGTTTTACTTTTTCCGATAACTGCTCCTTCGGTTCTTCTTCTTTATGGTGCTCTTCAACATTAGTCTTTAATAATTCTGACGGTCGGACTAAGTCTTCTTCTGATAGTATAACTTTGAAGCCTTTACGGCCCTTAACCTTAAATATAGTTTTACTGAATTGCTTGTCGCCTTTAGAAAAAATAGTTCTTTGGAGTTCCTTTCTTACTCTTGTACCCTTAGGGAATTCATTAATTAAAGGATTTCTGTATATTTCTTGAGTGTTTTTTTCAGTCCCTTCAAAAACATTAATTGGAACTGCTTTAATTGTTGTATGATATGTTTTATTATAAGCATCAACAACCTCATGAATAATAGGAACCCACTCAAAATTTTCATTAAATTCACATATTAAATTTAATTCATTTCGTATCGTTCTAATAAACCTATCTATTATACCCATTGTTCTGTGGTCACCTACTTGAACAGTCCTATGTTCAATATTATTTTGTCTGAAATATTCAGTCACTTGTCCTTTGAATTCACCACCATTATCTGAAGTAATTCTTTCAGGAACTTTTTTGGTAAACATTTTTTTTAACCCTTCTAAGACATAACCAGTTGTTTTATTTTTGACTGGCTCAATCCACCCACGACGGCTATATACATCAATAGCAACTAATCCAAAATTATAGTTAGCATTACCTTTCTTTGTTGCAACCTTTGACATATCCATTAAATCGATAAATACTTGACTTAGTGGTTTTGCTTCTGGTGATGTTATCGTGTTCCATATCTTAGCGGGCTTTGATTGAAAATGTATTTCGGCCACTTCTTCAAGTTTTTCTTTCCGCTCTGTCTGCTCAGGAGTTTCTTGTTGTTGTTGCTGATTTGTGTGCTTATTATCCATTGTATATTATTAGAATTTTAAGAAACATTTTCGATATCATTATTTTTTTCTTTCTTGCTTGGTTTCTCTGCTTGATTATAAACATTAACTGATATGTTTGACTTCTTTCCATTTCCTTTCTTAGATTTAGGCTTCGGCTCTTCTTCACTTTCTTCACTTTCGCTTTCGCTCTCATCAGGCTCAGGCACAGGCTTTTTATTTACTTTCTTCTTTGCTTCCGCTTTCTTTCTTCTTATTTTCATCTTAGCCATATTTTCAGCAATGATATCTGTAAAATCACATTCTTCATCGCTATCACTGCTTTCTTCTGGTGTATCATCTTGGTCTTTTCCATTAATGATATCATTAGCAACACCCATTTCTGCCATGCGGTTTATCTTTTCCTCCATCTCTTCATCATCGCCTACATAAGCCTTTCTACACTTCGCTAATTTCTCTTTTGCTATTTCAACCTTATGTTGCTTTTTGCTCTTAATACTTTCCACAGCCTTACCCCAATTCTTGCGACTTGCTTTGGAGACGGCATTTATACTAAGATTAATATGTTTTAGTATTTTTTAAATAATAAATAATATAATGTCGCAATATAAATCATTACTCTGCTTGTCAGAAATCGCGACAGACAGCCTATCAATCGCCAACCTTGACTTAACGAACACAAACATAGTGGGCTTAAATACAGACAGAGTGCCAGAAGATTCCGACCCAATAAATCTTTATTATACTGATGCGCGATTTGACACACGTCTCGCTTTAAAAACAACATCAGACCTAAAAGAAGGACTTAATTATTATTGGACTGATAACCGCTTTGATGGTCGGTTCGCTTTAAAATCAACAACTGACCTAAAAGAAGGACTTAATTATTATTGGACTGATAACCGCTTTGACACACGTCTCGCTTTAAAATCAACTACGGATATCAAAGAAGGAAGCCGTCTATATTACACAGAGCAACGAGTTAGGGATAATGACGAAGTCAAAGCCTCAACTCAACACCGCTCTAATACTTCCAATCCGCACCAAACAAGTTTATATAATTTGATAGACACAAACATATTCGCGCAAGCGAGCGGTCAATACTTAACTTACAACGATGTAGAAGGCAAATGGAAGAATACAGCCCTTGGTTCAATTGATACACTTTCAGATGTGGTTATAACCGTACCAGTGGCGATGGATAGTTATCTAACATATAACTCAATAAACTGGGTAAATAAAACATTTCCGATAAATGTTGATGAAACAGGAAATATTAGTATGGGAAGGAAGAATATAACAGGAGTTAATTTACTAAATACCAAAGATGTTGATGAATGGATATTTGAACACCAAAATAATAATGATAAAGTTTCAGCGAGTGGAAGTATAGATAGCCACAGCGATGTTACAATAACAGGCTTTCCAGCAGATAATCAACTGATTATGTATAGCATGGGGCAGTGGAGAAACACCACACCACCCTTTCTTACATTAGACGGCACTGCTAGTATGACGGGTGCACTAAATATGAATGGTTTTGCTATTTCAGGGGCTTCTACATATAATGGAATTAATCTTGCAAATCTCGCAGTTGATGGTTCGGTGGTCAAACTAACAGGAGACCAAACCATAGGAGGAATAAAAACATTTAGCAGTATAATAAATGCGAGTGCGGGTATTGATATGAAAGGCCAAAGCATAACAAATGTTAATCTTGTTGATGGTGTTGATGTTTCTACTCTTGATACTTCGGTGGTTAAACTAACAGGAGACCAAACCATGGCAGGGAATAAAAAATTTACATCAACTTTAGAAGTAAGTGGTTCGTCCAATCCTACTACTTTTGATGGTATTGGCATAGCCTTTGATACAAAAATAGGAATGATTGCAGCACAAAAAACAGCAACAGCGACTTGGTATCCGATACAAATAACTGGTTCGTATGTTGAGTTATATTCAGGTAATACTTTAATTATAACCGCAACTGGCACTACACTATCTTTGAATAACAACAAAATAACAAACTTAGCCACACCATCAGCAACAACGGACGGAGCAAACAAAGGTTATGTGGATACATTAGACGGGCAAATGTGAAACTAACAGGAAACCAAACCAGACATATAGCAGTGGTGTTGAAATTACTGGAAATTCAATCAATTCAACAACAAAGGGCACATTCATCGTTTTCAATTCTACAAGTAATATCGGTTCTATTGCTAGTTTGGATATGAAAACTGCAACATATTACAACTTTGAAATTTCTGCGAAAAAAATAAGTTTTATTATTGACGGGACGATTGTTTCGTGGTTTAATGCTACTGGCTTAGATTGTAATAGTAGTCGGATTGTTAATCTAGGAGCACCACAAAATGCGAATGAAGCGGTAAATAGGCAATATCTGGATGACAATTGTGTGAAACTAACAACAGACCAAACCATAACAGGAAGTAAAACATTTAATGGTGCGAGCACTACGATAAAATATCTAACTTTAACGAACAATGCCGATTTTAATAATCAAACTATCACAATGGTGGAAATATAACATATAATGGTGCGAGGATATTAAACCAAAATTGAGGAGATATATTCTTTTCACAGACATCAGGAGATTATCAGTATTTCTTATTTACTCTAAATACTGCTACAAGTGGAACCGCGAACCAAAGAGGTTATTTATTCACGAATGTAGCATTTGATGCAAAAGGAGCAGGTCTTTATATTTCAAAACTTTTGGATAATAAAAGTGCTTCGTCTGACATTGTCCGTTTTAACAATGCTGGCGGTATGCGATTTTATGGTGCTTTGGATATGAACAGCAACAACATAACAAATGGCGGAACAATAACGGGAACTACATTAACGGCGACTGCTGGCATGACTACAACAACATTAACAGCGAGCGACAAAATAACGACGGCATCAGGTATGCCAATAATCATAGGCAAGACAACGAAAGGAATAGGAACAACAGCGGGTTTAGAATTGTATGGGACTTATAACAATAATACAACTGGAGCACATTTGCAGGCTATTACAACAGAAGATATATATCCCACTTTTCAACTAACTAATTTAAGTCATAATAACATAAATATGACTTTTGATGCGTATTTAGATGCTGGTGGATGGAAATCAAGTTATGCGAGTTCTAATTTTCTAATTAGTAAATGGAATAATAAACTTAGATTTTTGTATGATAGCGGGAAAAATGTGGGGGTTGCTGTTCCTTGGTCTCTCGCTCTGGAACTTGACACATCGGGCTTATTAACAACGAAGGCAATAACAGCAAGTGGAGCGATAACGGCAAATGCGGGTATATCAACAACAACGGCAACCGCGAGTGGATTAGTAACAGCAAATGCGGGTATATCAACAACAACATTAACTGCGAGTGGATTAATAACGGCAAATGCGGGGATTACATACACAGGCACACTAACAACGGCATCAGCATCAACTAATGGGGCGAAAATAGCAATTCAAGGACAAACAGACGGGACGAATGCGAGAGGAATATTTATGTGGGACATTGGACATTCAAACTGGGGGATTTATATGAGCCAGTCTGGGGCAAATAAAGCATTAAGCGGAACAGGAACGGCACCAGCGGGAGGAGTAGGCGGAGGATTAACTTCTTATGCTATTAGATTTAGAGTGAATGGTTCTTCAACGAGTGGGTTCATATGGGAGAATAATTCAAATACTGCTTTAATGTCTTTGAAAGCAAGCGATGGGCAATTATGGGTATTGTCTAATCCAATTCAATATTCAGACAGGAGAAAAAAAGAAGATATAAAGGAATGTTTAGGCTTAGATTTTATTAATAAGTTAAATCCAGTCTGATATCGTATGATTGATGACAACAAGAAATGTAGGACTGGCTTAATAGCACAGGAACTTGAAGAAATACTAACAGAAATGGATATGTTAGATTTTGGCGGTTTTATAAAAGAAACAATTATGGTTCCGTGTCCTAAGCAAAGAAAAGAATACGAATTGAAAGGTGTGAGTGTTAATCCAGAAGATGTTAAATGTATTGATAGTGGTGATGTCGGTTATGGTATAGGTTATTCCGAGTTTATCGCCCCGTTAATTAAAGCGGTTCAACAATTATCAGAAAAGGTAGTTAATTTAGAAAAAGAAAATAAAAATCTTATGAATATACTACAAGACCAAGCAAACCAATTAGCAGAAATCAGAGTGGCCGTTCTTGATAATGTCAAATAATACAACTAGACTTCACAGACCCCCACCTATTATGGATATGGATGGCGAACTAACTCCCGAATTAGAGTCTCGTGTTCTTGAAGTAGAACCAAAGACTGAGAAAAAAAATAGAGCACGGATTGGAAGATAACTGGAATTGTTGTTGTATAAAAAACAGACCGACAGACAGCCGACTTATTAAATACTTATTTCAAATGGGTATCATTATTGCCATTATAACACTTTGTATCGTGAGGCTATCTGAAAAGAACTTGCCGTGCGAGGTTGCTAATACTTATGTCGGTATTTTGACTTTACTCATAGGAATTTGCCTTCCATCACCTTCTAGCTCAAGGAAATGATATTTTACTCATGCACTTCGTGCCTTCGTAAAACATCGTCCACCATTAAAGTATAAAAACGATGTTTGAGAATAAGCGAGAGTGCGTAGCACGAAGCGCAATTCTCAAATATCAAAGAAATGAACATTCATATACTTGAGTTTTATACCACATAGCATCATTTGAGCAAATTAAAGGAATGGCTTCATCAAAACTAACACACCAATCACTCATAGGCTTATACACACATTTAAATTTTGTTTCTATTCCTTTCTGAATACAATAAGCACAACTCTCATTTTTTTAATCGCCGACCCGTGAGTAAAAGTCGCAGGCAGTCCGACCTAACACAGACCACATAAACAAGAATATTAAAATCATTTTTTTATATTATACAAAATATATGATGAGTGAGTTCAAATACCAAAAGATTATTTTTCTGAGCAATGATTTTGCTGGAGGAAGCAAAACATTTAATAAAAATATTCAAATGTCATTCACACCAACCAAAATGAATGTTAAGTTTATCCACTATATGAACGACCAGACAGAGACAAAAACCAGAATTCTTTATATGCACAGAATTGGAATTATTGGAACATTTGCGGACAGCACCACAGCAAACATGTCAAATCTCGGTTATAATTCGGGTGTTGTCGGATGGACTGACGGACAATATACATTTAAAGTCCTTGAAACTGACAGCGGAAATATCGACATAGGAAATTTAGTGGGAAGAATTGTTGTATGCTTAGAATTCGTTGCATAGCAACAGTGTATGAATTTAGAAATTCATGACTATTTCTTGCTTAATAATATACGATGATGAAGATTAACAATACTAAAGTTCGTGCTGTAAAACAAGAGGGTGATGGAAATAAAAAAGCAAAAGGTTATAAATTATTTAATGAGCCGTATGCCAACATATTTCTACTCGCCCGTAAGAAGAGCGGGAAAACGACAGCACTCTTTGAAATACTGAAACGGACTACAGACAGAAAAACCCGTATTGTCATTATTGCTTCAACAATTCACAAGGACTACATTTATAAAGCAATGGTTAAGCACTTTAAGAACAGAGGCAACCCGATGGCAATATATACCTTTCTTAAATCAGATGGTGTAAATGTGATAGACTATGAACTTGACAAACTGAACAGACATGACGAGCAACACGAAGGAAAAATCAAAGATGAAGGACCGATGGAGAAACCACAATTTTTACACTTTGGAAAAGAAGAAAAAAAGAAACAGAGCGCCGCGGAGGCGAGACCAAGTAAGTATATTTCGCCAGAGGTTGTTTTTGTTTTGGATGATTTAGGGAGCGGATTAAGAGACAAGTCCGTAAGTGATTTGTTAAAAAAGAACAGACACTATAAATCAAAGGTGATTATGTCTAGCCAGTATTTAAACGACCTACGGCCAGAAGCCATTAAGCAATTAGACTATTTATTAATCTTTCCGGGCCAGTCTCATGATAAAATGGAACTAGTGTATAAACACTTAGACTTATCTTTTGATTTTGATTATTTTTTTCAAAAGTATCACGAAGCAACAAAGGAGAGATTTAATTTTCTTTATGTCTCAAGTGTTGATGATGAGTTAAGAAAAAACTTCAATTTCAGATTAAAATGATGTTTGAGAATTTCACTTTACTGCCCGAAGGGCGTAATCACTCTACGAGATGGTCGTGCTACGCACTCTCGTTTATTCTCAAACATCGGAAACCATTAAAGCAAAAAAAAACGATGTTTTATGATGACGAAGTCAGAATAAAATATCTTAAATAATTATTTTTTTCTGTATAATATATTTCACTATCTTTTATGGTAGTTAAAACAAATCGTGTTGAAGTCATTCCAACAATCGGAAAACGAACTATTAACTCAAGCACCAACATGGCTGGAGGTAAAAAGAAAACTGGTCGCAAGAAGGGCAAGGGGCAGGCTGGCGGTAAAATTAACTGGCAAAAAGTGGGCAAAACCGCAATGGCTGTTGATAAATTTCTTCGCAATAATAAGTTAATCTCTAGGACTGCGGGATCATTAAGTAGCGTCGGGGTACCTTACGCTGGTAGTGTTGGTGCTGTAGCATCAAGACTGGGGTATGGTAATCAGAGAGGACGAGGTGCCCTTAAGTTTTGAAAAAAATAGTTTGAAATATCAAGGAAATATTTTTTTGTTTGTATATAATGGTTGCTAAAACCAAAAAAAACAAGGAAGCCTAAGGTAAGACCCCCGCGGGTTTATAGGAATAAGAGCGGGAAGCCGTATATTATCCAGAAGGGTAAAAAATATTATCTTAATTTCGGTAAAAAGACAAATGATATGAGCGCACTTCAAATTGTTAAACTTTTTATGAAATACTTGAGCAGACCAAAAGCAAAGCGGACTACCAAAAAGGAAGACTTAAGAAAAGTCCAGAGTTTGTCGGAGATTGAGCAGAATACGAGAACAGCCATTAATGACCACTTAGACAAACTCAGAAAGGAGAAATACGAAAAGATTGATGAGATAGACCAAAAAGAGAAAAAGCACGGGCGGATACTGAAGAAGAAAAGAAGAGGCAAGAAAGAAAAGACATAGCAGATGCTAAGGAAAGGCAGGATGAGTTAGCAAGGATACACCGCAATGAACTATCCGATATCAAGGAACGACAAGAACAAAAAGCCAGAGAACTAAGAAGGGAGCAAAAACTCATAGATGATGTAAAATATGAAGAAGACAGAAAAAATAGGATACAAGCATAACCACCAGTTCAATATCAATACATTATGCCACCTCAGCAGGGACAACCACAAGAACAACAGGCACAGCCAGAGGTAAAAGTTAAGCCAAATAAAGAATTTGAAGATAATAAAAAATTAATCATAAATTCTGGAGTTTTTACTCAAGCAGATGTAGATAATTGGGATCCTAGTAAAATACAAAGTATAGCAGAAAGAATAAAAGAATTTCAAAAGCAACAAATAACAATAGATGATATGATAAGAATGCTAGGAGCACATGAAGCATTAAATAAAAATATAGGAAACCAACTAGAGGAGGCTAAATACAAAGCAATGTTAAAGAATGGATTGTCGAATAGTAATATTGAGAAAAAACTTACTAATAAAATTCTTGGTGAAGCTTTAAGGGATAAACTTAAAAATGAAGGCCACGATGTTAAAGGTTGGAACCAAAGGACATCATGGATAATAGACAAAATTGTAGAACATAAAATAGATGTTGGACAAAAGAAGGACGAAGTAAAAAAGAAACTCGCAGAATATTTGGGATTACAAACGGGAACTGGTTTAGAAGATTTGATTAATAAAGTGTTTTCCGTAAAAAACATTAAAAAGTATTTATCACGAAAAGAATGGGTTCATTCAATGAGAAAAAAAGATTATGTTAATGCTCTTATAAATAAATATAGAAATGAGCAATCGGAGGGGGTTTCACCCCCTACCATACCCCCGAGCGTCGCGGAGAGACCAGAACAACAGCAACCAGAGCAACAGCAATCAGAGCCACAGCCAGAGTAGCCACAGCCAGATGAGCGAAGCGATTTGGAAGGGCTTGTCCCCTCACAACAAGAGCCACAGCAACCAGATGAACAACAGGGAGAGGGTCGCGGTTTAATGACTAATGAAATAGATGATATAATGAAAAAATATGGATGGTATATCGGAGCAATAGCCAGTGATGAAATCTACAAGTTGAAGCCCGGAAGTAGAAAGCGATACGGATTTATTATGAATTTGGACAATCACAAACAAGCAGGGTCTCATTGGATCGCAGTATGGATAAGTCTAGATAAAGACAGGAGTGTTGAAGTGTATGACCCTTTAGCACTTTACGAGCCAACTGAAGACTTTCAACAACAAATGAAACAACTAATTGACCGAAGCCACCCCGATAGTTATTTATTAATGAAGGTTAATCAAGTAAAACAACAATCAAACACCTCAGACACGTGCGGTTGGCATAGTATGAGGTTTTTAATGGAGCGAGCAAAAGGTATTAAATTTAAATTTGCCAGTGGCTACACAGACTTAAAAGAAGAAGAAGCAGAAAAATTAAAAGCACAGAATGGTTGTGGTCATTTTGATACATACATATAAAAGATACTTTCTAATATATAGATTTTTGAGGTTGTAGGTGGTTTTTATAAAAAGCACCTACGATGGATTACAAAGGAGGCAGGTCGAGCGGTATAGTAAAAATAGAATAACGGGAACAGACAGCGACTTTACACACGAAGTCAATATGAAGGGGCTAGACAATCCCACACATTGTAAAATTCTTCATATTTATGTGCCGAAATCGTATTACTCTGTGGCTTCACCATATAATACTTTTACATTATCCGAAGACGGGTATGAGGCTTTAATTACAATACCTGAGGGAAACTACACAATGAACCATTTAAAAAATAAGTTGTCGGAGATACTGACGGCAGAAAGTCCGAATGATTATACTTATGTAGTCTCAAGCAACAATACAAACACAGAAGCGGAGGATGGTAAATTAACATTCAGTGTTTCAAATAACGGAGGTATTCAACCGCGGTTTATATTTGATGCTGATACACGTATTCACGAGGTAATGGGTTTTCATAGAAATTCAACATATTTCTTTGCTAATGATTTTATTAAATCGCCAAATGTAATTATTTTAACTGGTGAAAAAACTCTGTATCTTCAATCGGATTTGGTGAATGAAGGTGATAATCATGTGCTTCAAGAAATATATACAGCCAACGAAATTCCTTTTGGGTCTGTCATTTACGATGGCTCTGGTAGTGAATACGGAAAAACATTGTCCACTAATTCAAACAACGTATTTAGATTTTACTTGACAGACAAAAATGACCAAGCAATCAATCTTAATGGTTTGGGTATCGTTATGGCTTTATTGGTTTATCGTGAAACCAATTATTTTAGTTTATTTAATTCATTCTTCAATTTGTTAAAGGCGAGATAATTAATTTATAATTATTTTTTTTTCTATAAATATATTTCGTGTATTATTCAACTTACACTACTTCAAAAACAAAAACAAAAATGTCTGTCCAATACGGAGGAGAACTAGTCCATCAGACTAAGGAACTGCTCACTGGTAAGTATGAATTGAACAAACTTACCAGTCGTGAAGGGTCGCAAACTATCCCACTTACTACTGCTGGTGGTATGGAAAGCACCTTTGAAATTCCTACTCGCCCTTTGAACCTTGCGAGGTCTGTGTTGCGATTTACTTACAGTCCGACTGGTGCGGGTGCTGGTAGGTATAATCGTATTTTTATGGATTGTCTGTCTATGATTAAAACTATTGAACTGCGAAGCCGAAGCGGGCAGTATCTGTGTAATCTTCAACATGTGGGTAATTACACTAAGGTGATATGGAAACCAGAAATTAAGTATGAAAAATTTATGGCACTTGAAAACCATGGTGCTTATGATGATGATAAGAAAACAGGTAATTCTGGTGCTATGCTTCAAAAGTGTAATGCTGGAAAAGGTGAAATTGGAACCGTAGCGGAAAGAAAAGCAATTACAGATGCGGGTGTGCTTGCAGATTTAAGAGGGGCGGTTCAAGGTTATTACAAAGTGCCAAGCGTAAATGCTCGCCGTCATAATGATACCGCTCTCGCTAATAGCACTGCTGGAGACTATAGCCTTGTTGATATTCCTTTTGAGGAGGCCAAGAAGTGGAGCTGATAATGGTGCGGACCCTGTTATCAGTGTTAAGTTTCCTTTGGGTATGCTGTTTGGAACTATTTTTGAACTGGATAAGACTATCGGTTTTAATGAAATTTTGGATATGCGTATTGTATGGGAGAGCACCGCCCGCACTTCATTTTATGGCACTGATGCAAGTTCTATTTCCACTGGTGCAGCGGCTACTACCGCTGGTGCTATTGTCTCAAACCTAAATTTATTCCTTGCTATTGAGACTGACCCAAATGTCATCCTAGGTGTCCAGCAAAAGATTGCGGGTGAAGGCTTTCCTTTTAAGATCGAATACCCCGTTGCTTGGAAGCAGAACCTTTCAACATCTCAACAGAACTATGTCGTAAAAATGAACCGCTCACAGGGCGAAAGAATTCGCCGTATCTATACATCTGCCTTTCACAACACTGAGAGTGCTAATACTTCCTTTGATAATAGCAATATGCCATCGGGTTATGCGGTGAGACCTCCAGTAGTTAAGGCTCAGGGGTCTAAAATTCAGACATATTACACAACCCTTGACGGAAGCCGTATTCAACAATTTGATATTAACACCTCAAATAATGAAGACTATATGCTTCTCAAGGATAAGTTGAAGGGTAGTGCCATTTTGAATTCTAATGTGTATCATTACAACTGGTTCCATGTTGATACTTGGGATAACAACCGCCCGCTGTGTGATAAGGATACCTACGGGTATGAGGTGAGTGGTCTGAGCCTTGACACCGAGAGGAGATATGAATTCGTTTCAACTACCGCAGGAAACAATCTCAATCACTACACATTCGCCATTCTTCAACGAAGTGTGCTTGTTAAGGGATTTGAAATCCTAATGTCGTAGATATTTATGAACTTTGTAAAACTAATAAAAATAAAAAAGAAAATAAAATAAAAATATTTTTTTGTTTTATATACACAAGAGATGACTACTCACCAGAGAAATTTAATCGCACAAAATCCAGACGGAGATTTCGTAAATGTAAAAGTAGGGCATGATGGTTATCTTGAGACTAATGTTGAAAAAACAGCATTTGGTGAATTAGCAACATCACAATACACACCGATTATACAAGAAACATTTATGTATAATGTAATACCTCTAAGTGGAACACAAGCACTACTAATGCTACATTAGAGCAAAAGAGTGCTATGGCATATCTAACAACACAGGCTGCTGGAGGTTCAAGATTATTCATTGAAACAAAAAAGAAAATTAAATATCGTGCTGGTATGGGTGTATGTGTCAGATTTACTGCTTTGTGGAATACAAATGAAGCAGGCGGATATTCATCTTATGCAGGTATTGGTGATTCCTTCTTGACTGACGGATTTTTCTTCTCAAGAAAAAATGGTGTAATGAAAATATACCAATTAAACAACTCAAATGTCATTACCGATGTTAAACAAAGTCAATGGAATGTAGATAAAGCAGATGGAAGCGATTACTTACCAGCCATTGATTTCAGTAAGGGTAATGTATTTCAGATTAAATACCAATACTTAGGTTTTGGTCAGATATCATTTTATATTGAAAATCCGAACACGGGGCTATTTCAACTAGTCCATGCTATACGATATGCTAACAGCAAAACTGCTCCATCTCTTAATAATACTACTTTACCATTCTTGGCTTCGTTATCCGTTGGCGCTAATCCGCAAATCCAAAATCTTAGAATTGCCAGTGTTGGATGCTTTATTGAAGGAACTGAAATCATAAGAGGTATTCCATTTATTTATGAAAGAACAGCAAATACGACGAATGTAGCAACTCATGCTTTTAGTATGAGAAATAATAGTAATATTATTGGAAACACTATTGCTAATTATAGTATAGTGTATCCTAGACGGCTAAATGTCTTAAATACAGATGGTAAATCTGGTGTAATCATTAAAGTAATAAAAAATGCTACCCTTACTGGTGCTGTCTATGCTGAAAACAATACTAATACAAGTCTGGTTTCGTGTGATACTACCGCAACTATTGCTGGTGGAAATACTATAGCCGTTGTATTTGTTAATACGAATGATGCTCAAAGCATTGATTTTAATGATTATGATTTAGATGATATGTTGCCAAGCGAAAGGCTTACTATAACAGCACAGGCTACTACAAATCAGACTATAAGTATTCAGTATGCTTTTACTTGGTTAGAAGACCCATGAAAGCAAAAAAAACGAAAATGGAAGTGTGGATTTTCAAATATCACTTTTTAAAATACTTGATAAAATTATTTTTTCTAACTTCATTCATTTCTTCATTTTTTCTAGAAATGAAAGTACACATGCTACATCGCAAAATCTATCATCGTCAATTGAAACTGATAACACATTTTTTTTTCTTACACTCTTTACAAGGTGCTTTATTTAATATACATCCTTCTTCTGTATATGTAGCATTCGCTATTTCTTCGCCAACATTAGCCTTGATTTCGGTAATTCCAGTCTCTTTTAAATCAGTCGCCTTAAAAGAAGTGCTTGGTTCCTCCATTATAATTTTTGCTAGTGTAGCCTCCAATGGAATAACTACTTTCACATTGTCATGCTGACCGCAGGTCGCAACTTCAACTTCGTTGGAGTCCCTCGGCTTGTATTGTTTATAGAAAGAAACAATGTCTGGCTTAGTCCATTTAATCGTGGGCTTTTTAATAGAACCATCAAGGTTCCATTTTTCAATTTCATTCAAGTAGTCCTGTTTGGTGCTTAGGTCGGTCATCTTATATAATATATATATTAATTTTTATTATAAATATTTTTTTACTTCCGTCTTAATGTCTGTAAATTTCTCAAACCACGGCTGTTTCATAACCCATTCAAGGTATTGTTTATCAATAGTTGCAACATCTTAAATTTTCTTACCTTTATATTTACCAAATGGAAAAGTATCCTTTGGCTTCCCTTCTCTACTTTTTTCAATTGACTTAATTTCTTCATCAATTATCTGTTGCACATCTTTTACAGAAAAGAATTCCTTCTTCTTCTCAATTGAAAGTTTTTCAAACTTCTCGCATAGTCTGGTGAGGGTAGTCATCTGTCTATATAGAGTGGTAAAAAATTTTATGGAAAAAATTAATTATTTGATATTTTATTTTTAAAATCCAAAAGGTCTAGTTTCAATCGCATTCTCTACAATTCCAATAACCTGTCTTTTCGTGTATGTAAAACTAAATATCTTTTCTAAGTATTCGCTTGTTATTTTTTTCTTTTGTTTGTCTCGTGTTATCTTGTTGTTTTCTATTATAACTACTTTTACAGATTTCTCAATTCGCTTTGCAATCCGTAATTCTTCATCAGTCTCCAACAATTCAGCCAGTTCATTTTTACCATTCTCAAATAATTCAGTGTTCGTAATACCTAGCCCACAACTTATTACACTTAACATATTCGGTAAATTCAATGCTTTTTTTGTTTCATAGTTCATACTAAATCCTTTTACTTTCATAGAGGCCTTACCATTATGTAATAAGTATCCATAACATTTTGGCTCCCCTCCCACAAAGGTTTTTATTTTTGCTCCTTTCAATTCATCTGTCCAATCTCCCAGTAGATCTCCTGTCTCTACATCTGCCTCATTAATTTCTTTGTTAGTCGTATATATTACGCTGTCTGTGTCATGATACAATATCCTATTGCCTAATCTGTCCATCATATTGTAAAGTCTTATTCTCGCGTGGCATGTAGTAAATAAAGCAACCACAATATTTGTTTTAAGCGGGTCGCTCACTGCGTCCTGTTTTAAGTCATAACTGGCTTCTACAATTTGGTCATTAATTATGTTAATATTTATATTATCTACTGATTTATCGTTCAATAGTTTGTATAATGTATCTTTATCCTTTATCATTTTGTGTGTGTTTTATTTTGTTTCTGTCCAAACTTGCCCCATAAAGAGTTCAAGCACAACTTAGCCACTGCTCGCCGTCCTTCGTTTTTAAATATTTTGCTTTCATCCATCTTAACTCCCATTTTAACTTCCATGCTGTTTATGTACTTTTGTTTTTCTGCTTCCGTATTACATCCCGCGGGATATCCGCTGGACTCTTGTTTTACTTTCAAGAATGTCTTTATGTATTCTTTGAATAAGCTACTGCTTTGTTCTTTCCAGTGCCATACTTCATATACTTTTATCAACTTATATCCTTTGTCTAAGGCCTTGTAAATTTCTGGAGTTGCCCATGTACCAGTTATTGCTCGTTCTTTATCAGTGTGCTTACATTCTCCATGTTGCTCAGTCACTCCGCACTTATCGCATAAGTAATACATCATCTTACCTCTGTCCGCCTTCGGTAAGACTGGGTGTAGTAAGCCTCTAGGTGGTAGCATCTTAACCTTAGCCACTCCGAAATATTCTCTGTTTATAATTTTATTTTTCATCTCATTTCTTTCCTCCTCGTTGCTTGGTCGTATTATGATATGGTGTCCGCTTGGATAAAGGTCGTTATACATCACGGTCGGATAAAGTGAACATATGTCAATATATTTTGCATATTCATTATCATGTCGTGATTTCCAATATAACTTTAGAGCATTGACTCTACCTCCAAACATTGCCTCTCGTGGGTTTAGTCCTTCTTGTTCAGTAATTCGTTCGTTTGTATCCTCTGCCAGTCTTTCACTGGTTTTCATCAGGCTCCATTCGCACTCCCAGATACTTATTACTTTCGCTTGTTCGTTAAGTTGTTTTTCTCTTCTCATTGTTTCCTTGTATAGTTCGCCCATTGTCTTTTTTTCTTCACATTCAAAGCATTGCTATTCCAACACTTATCACATCCGTGCCAATGACACCCGTAAAATTCATAAGCGGTTTTGTTTTTCTCATCCCATCCATCTACATACACACGAGATTGCCCGAGTTGAAACATTTTTTCACCTCCGTTGAATGCGTGTTTAATATCGGTTTTGTCTAACCTGCTTCTGTATGCTAACCATTCTACACAAGCCCTAGAAGTCATCCTGTTTTGCTTTTCCGCTTTCAATATCGCAATTGAACTCTCTGGCATAAACTTAGCACGATACAAAGCCATAACATAACTCGCAATAGTTGTACATTGAAAAGGGTCAATACCGAACTCTAGAAACTGGTTTCTAAAATCTATACAGCCCTTTCTCAGTATATCAACATCTGAATGACAATACTCTGCGATTTCCTTCGCCATATCAAACCTGTTATGTGCTTTCACTTGTTCGTCATACCATTCAAGAAATTCCTTTCGTTGATCTCCTCGCATCGTATCGTAGCCGTAATGTTTCTTATGTGGCATTACACCAACATAGTTTCTATTTTTCGCAGTATTGAAGAAGTGCGGGAAGAAACCTTTCTTAAGTTCCGTAAGTCCGAATGTCTTTGGAAAGTCTGACAATGGCATCGTAAGAAAGCTTAGGCTGTCTATAAAGCGATACTTCTTAAGTGTCATCATCATAATTTTACCACCTTCATAGATTACAAATGGAGTTTGTCCATTATCAACCAACCACTTAAGAATAAACTGACAATCATAACCGCGGGCATTGTGCGCAATAAATGTAAATCCGCTGTGTTTAGTGTCAAAAGCCCAATTACAGAAATCTTCTTGAATGTTCTTATGTATAATAGGCGGTTCCTTCGCATCGTAATACTGGCTTTCCGCATGATTAACAATGTGCTCGCCTGTGTCCTGTGTCGCTTCAAAGTCAAAGAATATGTATTGCTCTGACGGCGGTAAGATTTCTTTTTGGACTATTTCACATTGGTGTTCAAGCGGTTTCACTAGTTTGCAATTTCGGCATTTCGCATATCCGCATTTGTGCTCATCATTCTTTCTGTAATTAAGACCGCACGATTTACACTTCGCTTTAACATCGCAGTTTGTCGTCATGTGGTTATTAAAGCATTCAGTGTTTGGAAACTTTCTATTACACCTCTCACATTCTTTCCACTGGCTCTTGTCATTTATTCCCTTACATCCGTTGGTTTCACAGATACTACATTTGGCTTCACAGGCGTGTCTTTCCATATACCCTCTTAGACATAACTCACAGAAATTCTTTTTTCCTTCATAGACTTCATGTTAGTTATGGCATCGTAATGTCGTTCAGTCTTTAGAATGTAAAGGTTAGTTAGCCGTTCGCCATTCGCATCAAGTAGTTCTGTTTTATAATGATTTTGTCAGGAAATTCAACAATAACCAGATTGTATTTAATGTGATTAGCAAATGTATTAATTTCAGGTATCCCGCACACATCCTTAATGATTTTCGCTTCATCGTGTAAAGCCTCTGCCATTTCCTGCTGTATCTTTCTTTTACCCATTAGTATCGTCTTGAATTTGGGATGTTTTTCAATTTTTGCTTTGACTACAACGATTGCTCGTGCTAAGCATAAGTTATCGCTGTTTGTAATACAGATTACTCCTTTCTTTCTGTATATATCCAATTTGTTCAAAACCTGTAGCCTTGTCCCGCCCGTAGGCATTTTAACAGATTTCAACACAAATTTTAATTTATCAAAGTTCATTCCGTTCTTATCCATGTAAAGACTTTCGTTGCTTTGAAATATTGCTGACAATCTTTCTAAAACTTTTTCAACCGAGATTTGATTAACTTTGTGTAAGCCTGTTGATACTTTTCCATAGTAATCAACAAACTCAATCCCTAGGCTAACCTTATATTCGGGTGCTTGTCGTTTTACAAAGTCGTTCAACACAATCTCAATAAATCTTATCACATCGCGCATCGTGAATGATCGGAAGTTGCCGTTAATCCTTACCGCATATCTGCTTTCATTTATTCCTAGTTCGTGTTCCTTGCTGTCGTCTCTTATAATATCATAATTACCATACCTCAACAAGTCCCTGAGATTTTCTTTCAGTTCTTTTTTCTCTTCAATCGTAGGTAAAGGTGGCGCTATTGGTATAGCATGGTGCTCAAAATACACTGCGCTCCTTACTTGGTTCAAGTAGTTTTGGGCGGTCGGTGTATCAATTTTATACCCCCTTACCTTCGGTTTGATATATAGAACATCCCGACCCCTGACAGACTTGATTTCGTAATTTATCTTATATTCCCTTAATCTATCCAACCTGTAGACCTTGCCGTTATACGTGTGTGTCTCCATGTTTGATAATAGTATATCAAGGAAAATATAATTTTATAAAATTAAAATATTTGTCTGCCTCAATCGGTCGTCCCCTCGTGGCCTCGTGTGTGCCCTCTATATAAGGACCCCTCCTTGTCTTTAAATGGAAATTCAGTGGTTTCCTCAGAGAAACTTTTTGATTACCAAAAATATGTTTCTGAGACTTCATGTGTCGCGTTTTGTTTCCATTATGTATTTCAGCACCACATCCACACTTAAAATCTTTATGCTTCCAAATTTTCTTCTTTTCTTTTTTGATTATTCTTGTTTCTTTATCGTAGTTATTTTTCCATTCCTCATATTTAGGTATTATATTTTCCTCGTGATACTTCTTTGCTTCTTCCAATGCTTGCTCTTTTGATTTTTTCTTTCCGATGCAGAAACTCTTACACATAACCTTTCCTCCTTCTCTCCATTGAACTTTTACCATTGGTCTCTTTTCGTTATTCTTTACCATAACACAACCTCTGGACATTCTAAATCTCTGAGTGTCTTCGTTTGTCATCCTATATGTGTCTTTACTTTATTTCTTTAAATAATAATTATTTAAAGGTAGCAGTTTTTCTTTCTTTTGTCTGTCTGTATTTGTTATAAATAGGAAGACGAAATAATTAATAACGGCTCTTAGTGTGGTTTCTGTAGAGAAACTGCACTGAAAAAGTGTGCCGAAGTGGCACCCTATACTACTAGTCATAAAACAGTTACTACTTAGTCACAAGTATTAGTGTCAGTGACTGAAATACATACAACCTAAATCTGAATGTTTGGAAAATTCATGAATATTGATAAAAATTCAAAATCTTATTCATACAAATGTTTTACAATTAATTAGAATTAAAATGTTTTTATATTAATCATACTTGTAGCATGAGAGACCGAGCGTTCCCTCTTTAACGCATGTAACACCATGCTGGCCCCTTTCCTCCTCCTCCTCTTACTCCTCCTGTTCCTCCTCCTCCTCTTACTCCTCCTCCTCCTCCTCCTCCTACTACTACTACTACTACTACTACTACTATTACTACTATTACTACTACTATTACTACTGCTACTACTATCACTACTACCACTACTACTACTACTACTATCACTACTACTGCTACTACTACTACTGCTACTACTACTACTACTACTGCTGCTGCTGCTGCTACTACTACTACTACTACCACTACTACTACTACTACTACTACTACTACTACTACTACTACTACTACTACTACCAACATCACCACCACCAACCACCACCACCCCTATCACTGGTACTACTGTCTTGCTACTACTACTACTACTACTATTACTATTACTACTATTACTACTACTACTGCTACTACCACTACTACTACTACTACTACTACTCTACTACTCTACTACTACTACTACTACTACTACTACTACTACTACTGCTACTGCTATTGCTACTACTAATGCCACTACTACTACTACTACTACTACTACGACTACTACGACTACTACGACTACTACGACTACTACGACTACTACGACTACTACTACTACTACTTCTACTACTACCACTACTACTACTACTGCCACTACTACTACTACTGCCACTACTACTACTACTACTACTACTACTACTACTACTACTACTACTACAAACACCACCACCGCCGCCAACCAGCAGCAGCACCGCCACCACTACTACTTCTACCCAGAGCTGCCCTTGTCTAAGAAGAAACACAAATTCAAAAGAAATCAGTGCAAACCGAAGCAAAAAGTGGCAAGAATTGAAACAAAACAATACAATTTACCTTTTCCTTGAACCTCCTTTTGTCGGCACGGCGTTCCTCCACAGTATGGAGCCTTTTCGACATGTCAGTCTAAGAGGAAGAAAGCAAGGGGAAAAGAAATAAATATAGACAGTGAACTGCTGCCCTTGGGCAAACGCGAAAGCAATAAAAAACAAGGGAATATGTTCAACAAGAACAAAGCAAAAGGACAAACTTCATGTGGGAGACATTATGTCGCCAACGATGGGTCCAAAAAAGTGGGTAAAAAACACAATGGTTCACTGTGTTACAACCGAAGTGCATGTGCCAGCCCAAAGACGGTTGCAAAATCGGTTGCAAAAAACAAAGTGGTTCACTGTGTTGCAACCAAAGTTGCAACCGAAGTGCATGTGCCACCCAAAAACGGTTGCAATGATCAATTTTGACATTTCGGTTCATCCTAAATTGCGTACAATTCTCACCCCAAAAATTCGTTGAAGTTTGGCATCCGGATCATTTTTTTTTACACCAACCCTTGTTTTTGACCCATCGTTGCAATTGGCGACATAATGTCTCCGTCATGAAGTTTGTCCTTTTGCTTTGTTCTTGTTGGACATATTCTCTTGTTTTTATTGCTTTCGTGTTTGCCCAAGGGCAGCAGTTCACTGTCTTTGTTTATTTTTTTTCCCGTTGCTTTCTTCCTCTTAAACTGACATGTCGAAAAGGCAACTCCACACTGTGTGGAGGAACGCCGTGCCGAGAAAAAGAGGTTCGAGGAAAAGGTAAATTGTATTGTTTTGTTTCAATTCTTGCCACTTTTTGCCCAGTTAAAAGTAATAGGATTAAGTACAGTAAGCATAGAAATAAAACTAATAGAGAGATTAAGAAAGCTAAGAAAGCATACATGACTGCCCTAATGGAAAGATTACGTCATGATCCGAAAAAACGTATGAATGCGTTGAGAAAGCTGATCCCACAGACACAGGGTCTGAAGACGTCGCCCACCCAGCTCCGCATAGATGACAAGGTAATCACCGACCCCAAAGGTATTGCCAATGCACTCAACAAACACTACACGACGGTCGGCTCCAAGGTCAGTGCCCAAATGCCCCAAGAACATAAAGTCAGAGAAGAGGAAATACACCTAACACAGAAACAACTGCCTACCTTTACACTCAAACGCATCCGACAGAATGATGTAGTCGAGACACTGAAAGCAATAAACAGAAACAAAGCAGAAGATATAAACAAATAAAGCCAGCTATAATGCAAGACCTGACAGAATACATTGCCCCGATATTAACCAAGCTCTTTAATAAAGCTATAAAACATAACCAATACCCAGATGCACTAAAAATAACTAAAGTTATTGAAATATATAAAGCTAAAGATAGAACGCTGCCTGAGAACTACAGACCTATCTCGCTACTGCCCATCATCGCCAAGGTCTTTGATACTATACTCAACAAGCAACTGATGACCCACCTTACCAGGTACGACATCCTCTCCCGAACTCAATATGCTTTCCGACCACATTCGAACACGACAATCACCACACAAACCATCCTAAACCACATCCAAAACCTCAAAGGCCCAGGACGGTATGTACTTGCTCTATTTATCGACCTATCGAAAGCTTATGACACCATCGATCATGAAACACTCATCCATAAATTACGAAATAATATAAATTTTAGCGATAACACCACTACCTTTTTCAAATCATACCTCACAAAACGATACCAAACCCTATTTACCCAATATGCTCGTTCCTACCCACGCAAGATCACACATGGGATCCCGCAAGGTAGCACACTCTCAACAACTCTCTTCATTCTATACATCAACGATATTATACTCTCACTAACACACGGGAGAGTCTTTGCATATGCAAATGACACCACACTCATCATTGCTGCTAAGAATAAAGAGCAACTCCAAGAACAAGCACAAACTGATACAACTAACCTTGTCCGCTACTTCCACAGACATAACCTAGTACCCAACCCCACCAAAACCACATACACCATTTTCCACAAGCATGAACAGAAGGTGCAGCTTGACTTGACTATCGACGGCAAGAGGCTCCAACAAGAACGAAAGGTAAAAGTATTGGGTACAATCATCCAAAGCAACCTATCCTTCCGTGAACATATACAATCTATTGTCGTCCGTCTTCAACCGTTTGTCCAAATGTTTCGCTATGTGAACAGCCTTCTCCCCACCCATATCCTCCTCCAACTCTACTATGCACATGTATACCCCCTACTTATGTATGGTATCTCTATATGGGGATCTGATAAGTACAACACCATTATACATCCACTTATCATCCAAAAACGCATAGTCCGTCTGATCTGCCTCAAATCATGGAGAACACCTACCAAACCACTTTTTGCCAAACTACGCCTACTCAACATACTTAACATGTATAAATATAGCGTATGCATGGATGCACACTCCCTTATTTACCCAGCCTTCAAGGCTTTTCTTCCCCTCCATTACAACAACATCCGACCAATCACAGCTGTTCATAACTACAACACTAGGCGATGATCAAGGAAACACATGTACAACGACTCTAAGACTGGTCAGTACAGCAGAGCAGCACAAGCACAATGGGATAAGCTACCAGGACATCTGAGAGATATCTCTTACAAAGCTGAATTCAAAACTGAACTCAAAGCGTATCTCTTACAGCTGCAGCAATCATGACACTGCCTACGGGCCTAAGGAGGGCGTTGGACACCTCATCATCAGATGATACCTGAGTGTGGGACAAGTTCAGCGTTGATCACATCCTAAGCCGGAGTGTGGTTGGCCAAACCCCCTTGGGGAGTCACCTCGTGTCTTCCAGCTTTTGTGAGCGCCACCGTTATATATATACAACTAACTAGGACTTTAATACCCTCAACGTATATACATATATATATTATATATTTATAATTTTTTTTATTAACCCCATATATATATGTAATATATATAATATTACCTTTATGTTATTTGATTTTTACTTTTATTTTTCTCCTTTCTTTTTTATTTTACTCTATCTTATTTTATTTTAATACTCTATCTTATTTTATTTTATTTCAATACTCTATCTATTTTTATTTTATTTTTATTCTAATATTTTTAATATTTTTTATAATTTAATTTTCATTACTATTAATAATTTGAGAAGTAGGTCACCATCTAGTTAAATCAATAGCTCTTGAGCTAACGATTTGTATGGATGATCAGAAGTTAAGTTGAACTTCATTAAATTGAAGGCCTAGCAGTAGTAGTAGTAGTAGTAGTAGTAGTAGTAGTAGTAGTAGTAGTAGTAGTAGTAGTAGTAGTAGTAGTAGTAGTAGCAGTAGTAGTACTAATAGTAATAGTAGTAGTAGAGTAGTAGTAGTAGTGGTAGTAGTAGTAGTAGTAGTAGTAGTAGTAGTAGTAGTAGTAGCAGTACTGTAGTAGTAGTAGTAGTAGTAGTAGTAGCAGCAGCAGCAGCAGTAGTAATGGTAGTAGTAGAACTAAACATTCGACAATCTTGGGGGTATCCCTTTTTCCGAAATTTTCCATGAAGTATATGGACTTTTTTGAAAACGTGTGGAAATGAAAGGAAATGAATTCCCTGATTGCAGAACATATAAAAATAATATTAAAATATGTTTTTATTAATTGTAATACACTTTAACTTCATCTTCAGAGGTGGGCAGGAACCGGTCCGACACGGTAATTTTTCTACTTTTTCGTAGTCCCGGCTACCATGAATCTATGATGATAACAATGCCGAACATGCAGAATTTGCTTTTACTGTTTATTCTTGCTTATATTAAGCATTTTACTATATTAAGACATGGTTTTACCTTCAAAAAATTCTGTTTGCCCGCTGTGACGTACGCTGGTACGTAGAGGGGGGTGGGGGTGGGGGTGGGGGGGGGGGAATGGGTCGGAGGGAGGACGCTTCACATCAGATTCTGGTGCATTATCAGAGTTAAACAAATTTCTAATTTCAGTTTTTAGAAGAAGCGTTACAGTTGCAGTTGCCCTAGACAAAAACCATTATGAAAAAGTCGGACCCAGAAAAATTCATTTAAAAAAAATAATCACATACGACCACGTCCACGTCCACGTCCACGTCCACCCGCAGCACGACGTGCGCGGCGACGTCCGCGCAAACGGATTCCTGAGTTACGCATTCTCCAACTTGCGTCGGAGCGATCTGAATCATCTACAATATGGATAGCATCATGTTAAGGAGGAGGAGAAGAAGAAGAAGAAGAAGAAGAAGAAGAAGAAGAAGAAGAAGAAGAAGAAGAAGAAGAAGAAGAAGAAGAAGAAAACTAATACCATGCTTTTCTTCCTCTGAACCAGAAGATCGATCAGACGATGAGTCAGTTGATGAACTGGAAAATGAAGTATCAGATAAGTCATCCTCTGAATCTGCCACTGGTTCTGCAGGCTGAGCAGCACCAAGCTCTTCTTCCTCAGGGAACCCACAGTCGCATCGTTCGAAATGGTTCCACGCTGTTCAATAAGCTCTGCCTTCTTGAACTGTTTCCGATCGGAGTTTTGCGTTGCAACACCATGCATTCTCATCCATGATTTCAATTCGCTAACTACCATCTGCTTGGACGCAAATTGCTTTTTTTCCTCTGACGATCTTAGCAACGTGAGAATTTTCCGCCAAGGCTCAGAAGCATTTCCAAATGCTAAATCCTGCTCCTGCTTTTCTTCGCTAGTAAGCTGTCTTGCACCACGCCATCTCGGGTGAGCTGGAGGACGTCCTTCATTAACAAAATAAGTGCGTGGTAAGGACAGCAGCTCTTCATCGGTCAAACGCGTAAGTGCGTTCATTTTCTCCTGTCGTTCTTGAGGCAACTCCATCCAATTTACAGGTAGCTCGTCGATCAATCGAAATTCTGCTCTCCATTCCTTGCCTTTTGCATCGACACAGGACATATGAGCAGGACGGCCGGGCAGGCCGCCTTCGAAGTAATCTCCATCCACTTCTACTCTGGTCAAATTTCCACCTGCTAACATTTCCTCCACATGTGCTCGCTCATCCGGCCCTAGGTATTTAGTAGCCAAAGCACGAATATCCTTCTTCAGGCGCGGATTGACGAAGTAGCCGACTGGAAGCTTGGGAGGCATGTCGGTCGCTGTCATAAATAGAGAGAGAGATAGATAGATAGAACGAGAGAAAGAGAGAGAGAGAGAGATATATATATATATATAGAGAGAGAGAGAAAGAGAAAGATAGATAATATTATTACCGGGGCGTCCGATAAACAAATTGATCGGTTCTCCTCTGGGATCATCACGCACTCCATGAAAATCCTGTGCGTCTCCCCAAGTAGCGATCTCTACAGTCGGCAAAGCGTCAGGATCTTTCTTGGTGATTCTATATGCCAAGGGTTTGTTGTAGTTTTTGAAACTCTTGTTCATACACGGGCTAAAATGAGTCATCCAGTCGTAGTTACATCCGAGAACAACCAGCACATGCCTCTTCTTGTGCTGCTTCTTGAATGCAAGAATGAGCTTTAATAACGCTTGAGCGATGTTAGTTGTCAGGAAGGTGCTCTTCCACCCGATATCCATAACTGGAAATTCCTGATCATCTCCATCGTGCCCGTGCCCTGGTGGCTTGCGATGTGACTCTACTTGGAAACGGATTCCTCTGTCAACGACATTGAGCCCAAGGAAACCCAGCATCGCCCACGCGGTGTTATCACCAGCTCCGTCCCACTCAAGATATAATTTCCACGCTTGCATTGTGCGAGGGTTCCAAAGTTGCCAATGTAAAAGTGCGGCAAGCATAGTAATGTTGCTGTTCGCGCCGTGTTCTACCGCGCCTTCAAGGTACGTCAGAATAAAATGCGTATCGGTAGTGTAGCAGGTATTGATTCCAACGCAAAGGCGAAACACAATTTTTCCTTTGAAATCTTTCGCGGCGCGGCGGCAAGATGGGATCTTCACTGGCGGTTTCATATCGGCTGATATGACTGTGGCAGCAAAATCTGCTGGTGCTGCCTTCTTGCGCTGCATGCTGGCAACGCGGCACGCCCTGTGAATTTTGTGATGAAGCCTGCTACGGCGACGCCATTCTTGAGCTTCTACTTCAGTCCTGAAACCGTTAGAATGATCAGCAGCAAGCTCTGTGCAGATCTCGCATTTTGAGAAATCTCCTTCTGCAAAACAAACCTGTAATAAGTAATGATAACGAAAATATGCATAATACCTCTGACAAACTTGACGTGCGGAAAATCCATGCGCCAAACTTTGTTGATCGTATTGTCTGTCGGAGGATTATTTGGATCAACTCGTTTCGAACAACCAAACCGAAGGCACATATCTTTCCAATTCTCGCGAACATAGTTTTGGACTCCTGCGTCCTGAGCCATTTCTTGCATCCTCCATATTCCGTCGCTGCATATCTCCGGGTAACTCTCCATGAACTTCTCGCAGAGTAATACTGCTACCACATCTTCTGTTTCAGGAACGGTTGAGTAGCTTTTTGTCAAAACCTTCGTGTTATTTGCAAGAAGTTTGTGTGCTCTTGACAAAACTTTATCACCGATCCCGTAGATACGCTGCCAGGCTACTTTGCACACAGCCTCCGTTAAATACATATACTGAAACGATCCAGTTTTTGTTTGAAACGATTCAAGCTGCGAAGCTGCCCAAGAATAAAGCTCACTGAGAGACGATGACGCATTCTTCGCTCTCGTGTAAAGCAATTACGCGTGTCGATAAATGAATAACACTTCCACTTTTTGCAGCAGACAGACTTAACTTCCCTGTCCAAGTCGGCGAAGGTAATCCCCAACAGTTTTTGGAGCGCAGACGGTCTCTGAAGCTTCACTGCACCTTTCGTGCGACTTTTCATCGTGTAGGGGCGCGTTGGATTCTTACGTGGTCTGCTGTAAGGAATTGGTGATAATCTCATGATGTTATACAACAGCTCATTCGATTCCATAAGCTCGTCGAAGTTCAATCGAAGCTCGTTGGATAATTCCGCATCGTCCACGCCGACCAGAGGAGGAAGCAATCCAGGGTTGATAGATGCAGCATCACCGTTTGAATCCGTATCTGAACACTCTTCGTCGACGTTCTACGCAAACAAGATCGCTTATGAACATTAACCAGCATGAACATAGACAGGTAGAGAAAAAAAATTACCATGGAGCCAGTAGGAAGATATAGTCTAGAGCTGCTGCAGCTACTAACATCATATCCTGTAGTGACAGTAGAACTGTCTGACTGTTTCCAGCTGTCGAGGTTAGCATCAACGTCAGGAACACCTGCCTGTAAAAAAGAATCTTCTCAGTAATAATTTTCATTTATTTATTTTTTACCTGTGCATCACTCAAGCTTGATTTTTCTGTGATGACTGTAATGTCCGAGCTTTCCCTGGGCAGAAGCGTGCGGCGACTATCTGAAATTGAGGACACGCTGTCGAGAAGCTTCCTCTTTTTTTCCGGCGGAATAGATGATGACCTGGAGAGCGGTTGCTTTCCATCAGAACTAATACCGCTGACCGACGCTAAAAGTTCAACCTTTGCTTCATGAAGCAAGGAAATTGACTTAAGTGGAAGCGGATGTTCTTTCTCAGGAACGATGAAACATACATGACCAATGTCAGTCTCGAACAGGAAAACTGGGATTTTAGCTCCTTCCTTGGCAGCCTCTTTCAACCAGACCGGATGTGCATCGCTTGGCAGCGTAGCTATCTCTAGGTCTGGATTAGGCGCATAGCTGAGCAAAATCTCTTGATCTTTCGATATTGCGGTGGTGACAGTCACAATAGGAGTACCCTTGCTGACCTGACATTATTTACAACAATATTTATAGAAAAAATACAACACACGTAACAAAAACTTACATTGCATGGATGTATGTAACAACTAACATAATTTACCTTCACGTTCGGTCGGCAAGTGTCATCGTCGAGCTTGTTGAACCCTTGCGATGAAGAGTTGATGAGATGCATTGCATTCCTGCTCGATTCGTTAATGAATTTAATTGGATGCATCCCTGTTTGCAGGGAACTCCCAATTTTCATAGTGAAATGATCAGAAAATGCAGCATGATCTGCAGCACGCAAAGACTTTCCTCCTGGTTCGAGGAGCCCAAGCTGAAAAGAAGGAGGAAGGTATTATCAGCAAAGACTCCGTAGCCACCACCACGGTGTGCCACATATATCGGCGCCTTGCTAGCCCTCAGCATGGCATACCTAAAGTTTGAAATACACATGAAAAAAATGGCAGCGCTTCCCGTTAGAGGGAATCACTAAAAAAAAAAAAGGACAGAGAAAGGCTCACTGATAGAAGGCCACACACACTAGCTAGTTATACTAAAGCTAGTATCTATACTCCCCTCTTTAAACTATGCTATATAATAATAATAATAATAATAATAATAATAATAATAATAATAATAATAATAATAACAATAATAACAATAATAATAATAATAATAGATTTATCAGTCAATTGGCCTTTGATCCTGTCGGACATGTGCCTCCATTGGTAGCACGGGGCCGTTCGGTGACGCGGCTCCGCTCCAAAGACTCAATAATAATAATAATAATAATAATAATAATAATAATAATAATAATAATAATAATAATAATAATAATAATAATAATAATAATAATAATAATAATAATAATAATAATAATAATAGTGCTTCTCAGTCAATGGCGAATGCATTTCTGCACATGTGCCTCCATCGTCTCACCCGTGAGGGGAGTACGAAGATTTGACGATAGGCTCTACTGACACCCCCGCAAGGCAGCTCCAAGCAACAACAATAATAATAATAATAATAATAATAATAATAATAATAATAATAATAATAATAATAATAATAATATATATTGAAGAGGAAATGCAAAATCATGCCGGTCAGTTTCACAAACTTTTGTGCAGAGTTTTTTCCACAGATTGTTGTGTACAGAAGAAAAGAATAGCATTCCCGCTCATTCTGAGCTGGGAAAAGAGCGGGAATGCTGTTACATCTTCTCGAAATGTCATGCTCTCAATAAAATCTCTGCACAAAAGTTTGCAAAACAGCAATCCAAAAACGAGTTTCATCGAATTGCTGGTTTGTGAAAAATAGATTAAGCTGGGTCGTGCAATGTTAGGAAATGACATTTATAGCTTCAACAAACACGTTGCAGCAGAAACATGCAAGGGATGACATGAGTTGAGAGTACGTACTAGGAAGGAAATGCAAAATCATGCCGGTCGGTTTTCACAAACTTTTGTGCAGAGTTTTTTCCATAGATTGTTGTGTACAGAAGAAAAGAATAGCATTCCCGCTCATTCTGAGCTGGGAAAAGAGCGGGAATGCTGTTACATCTTCTCGTAATGTCATGCTCTTAATAAAATCTCTGCACAAAAGTTTGCAAAACAGCAGTCCGAAAACGAGTTTCATCGAATTGCTGGTTTGTGAAAAATAGATTAAGCTGGGTCGTGCAATGTTAGGAAATGATATTTATAGCTTCAACAAACACGTTATAGCAGAAACATGCAAGGGATGACATGAGTTGAGAGTACGTAGGAAGGAAATGCAAAATCATGCCGGTCGGTTTTCACAAACTTTTGTGCAGAGTTTTTTCCACAGATTGTTGTGTACAGAAAAAAAGAATAGCATTCCCGCTCATTCTGAGCTGGGAAAAGAGCGGGAATGCTGTTACATTTTCTCGAAATGTCATGTTCTCAATAAAATCTCTGCACAAAAGTTTGCAAAACAGCAATCCAAAAACGAGTTTCATCAAATTGCTGGTTTATGAAAAATAGATTAAGCTGGGTCGTGCAATGTTAGGAAATGACATTTATAGCTTCAACAAACACGTTATAGCAGAAACATGCAAGGGATGACATGAGTTGAGAGTACGTAGGAAGGAAATGCAAAATCATGCCGGTCGCTTTTCACAAACTTTTGTGCAGAGTTTTTTCCATAGATTGTTGTGTACAGAAAAAAAGAATAGCATTCCCGCTCATTCTGAGCTGGGGAAAGAGCGGGAATGCTGTTACATCTTCTCGAAATGTCATGCTCTTAATAAAATCTCTGCACAAAAGTTTGATAATAACACGACCCTTTTTCCACACGTTCAAAGTTCAGACCGGCCCGAGAAGAATTTTAAGGTTGAAGGCGCTGACTGGTAGTTATGTCTTTGGAATTCAACTCATTTTGCTCGTTTGTCAACGTGTAGGATCACTTTCTGACTCTGGCATGTCTACGAAGCACATTGCCAAGACTCTGCAAGCCATTCTCAAAATTCGCGTGGGGAATTGTTCCTTAAAATCAACGGGTCTGCAGACGTGCTGCCCTTTGATTGTGTGGAGATTCCCCACGCCGTCTTTTGCAAGCATGATCTGGTATATGCTTGCTCACTTACTTACTTACTTATTTATTTAATGTGCAACATGCAGGGCAAAGGCGATTTGGAGGAGTTGGTCCGCGGCTTCAGCTACACCTGGAATGCACAAGGTATTATGTATGTATGTATGTATTTATAATGCATGCATCGTAGGGATCCTGCTCAAGAATAAGCCTGTGCCCTGGGACGACGGATTGGGAGAAGCTCCTCCCGCAAAAAGGCAGAAGAGACAGGAGAAGGAGAAGGAGAAGGAGAAGAAGGAGAAGCAAAAAAAGAAGGACAAAGGGAAGGAGAAGGAGAAGGAGAAGAAGAAGGAGGAGGAGAAGAAGAAGAAGGAGGAGAAGAAGAAGAAGAAGGATGAAAAGGAGAAGAAGGAGGAGGAGAAGAAGAAGAAGGAGGAGGAGGAGGAGAAGAAGAAGAAGAAGGAGGAGGAGAAGAAGAAGAAGAAGGAGGAGGAGCAGAAGAAGAAGAAGAAGGAGGAGAAGAAGAAGAAGAAGAAGAGGGAGAAGGAGGAGGAGGAGGAGGAGAAGAAGAAGAAGAAGAAGGAGGAGGAGGAGAAGGAGAAGAAGGAGGAGGAGAAGAAGAAGAAGGAGGAGGAGGAGGAGAAGGAGGAGGAGAAGAAGAAGAAGAAGGAGGAGGAGGAGGAGAAGAAGAAGAAGGAGGAGGAGGAGAAGAAGAAAAGGAGGAGGAGGAGAAGAAGAAGAAGGAGGAGGAGAAGAAGAAGAAGGAGGAGGAGGAGAGGAAGAAGAAGAAGGAGGAGGAGGAGGAGAGGAAGAAGAAGGAGGAAGAGGAGAGGAAGAAGGAGGAGGAAGAGAGGAAGAAGATGGAGGAGGAGGAGAGGAAGAAGAAGGAAGAGGAGGATGACCAGCTGAGTGGGTTTCCCCCTCTGGATTCGGGGAAGGTTCGCGTGTGGGCCCACAAAGGAATTTTCACATTCCTATCCGGATTAGATTATCAAGACTGGTATTATTATTATTATTGTTATTATTATTATTATTATTATTATTATTATTATTATTATTATTATTATTATTATTATTATTATTATTATTATTATTATTATTATTATTATTATTATTATTATTACTGGATACTGTAGCATAGTTTACAGAAAGGAGTTAGTTACTAGCTTTAGTATAGTTAGCTAGTGTGTGTGGCCTTCTATCAGTGAGCCTTTCCCTGTCTTTTTTTTTCGAGTATAATCCCTCTAACGGGAAGCGCTGTCATTTTTTTTTAATTTCATACTGTTATTATTATTATTATTATTATTATTATTATTATTATTATTATTATTATTATTATTATTATTATTATTATTATATTATTATTATTATTATTATTATTATTATTATTTTATTATTATTATTATTATTATTATTATTATTATTATTATTATTATTATTATTATTATTATTATTATTATTATTATTATTATTATATTATTATTATTATTATGTGGCACCGCGATAGCCCAGTGGTTAAGGTCTACCATCTGGGACCTGTCGCCAGTTCGATTCCCGTCGGTGCCAGTATTTTCAAAGGATATTTTCTTTGAAAGTATTGGTCTGTCTGGAAGGCTTGGAGCTGCCTTGCGGGGATGTCAGTAGAGCCTATCGTCAAATCTTCGTACTCCCCTCGCGGGTGAGACGATGGAGGCACATGTGCAGAAATACATTCGCCATTGACTGAGAAGCACTATTATTATTATTATTATTATTATTATTATTATTATTGGACACCGTGATAGCCCAGTGGTCAAGTTCTACCATCTGGGCCCTGTCGCCAGTTCGATTCCCGTCGGTGCCACCAGTATTTTCATTGAACATACCGCTCCGTCTGGACCAGTATTTTCATTGAACATACCGGTCCGTCTGGAAGTGTTGGAACTGCCCTTGCGGGGGTGTCACTAGAGCTTATCGTCAATTCTTCGTACTCCCCTCACGGGTGAGACGATGGAGGCGCATGTGCAGAAATGCATCAGCCATTGACAGAGAAGCACGCACTATTATTATTATTATTATTATTATTATTATTATTATTATTATTATTATTATGGACACCGTGATAGCCCAGTGGTCAAGTTCTACCATCTGGGCCCTGTCGCCAGTTCGATTCCCGTCGGTGCCACCAGTATTTTCATTGAACATACCGGTCCGTCTGGAAGTGTTGGAACTGCCCTTGCGGGGGTGTCATTAGAGCCTATCGTCAATTCTTCGTACTCTCCTCACGGGTGAGACGATGGAGGCGCATGTGCAGATTTGCATCAGCCATTGACAGAGAAGCACTATTATTATTATTATTATTATTATTATTATTATTAGCTTTTTCTTCTGTTCCTCTTTTATTATTTATTATTATTATTATTATTATTATTATTATTATTATTATTATTATTCAGCCCAATGGCCTCAAGGCGTTAAACTGTGACGCTAACTCATAACCCTTTGGTGGTAGATGCTGGGGAGGAGGGTCGTTGCGCGCGTAAAAGATCTTAAACTCCGCATATGCTGGTTGATAGCCCATATACATGTCGTTGGAGGTATAATCTTTCCTACTCCTTCTTCTTCTTTTTCTTTTTTTTTGTGAGGGGGGGGGCCCCCGGGGGGGGGGTCAAAAGGTCTCTTTGGGCGCCGCAGCATATAGTTTAGAGAGGGGAGTATAGCTACTAGCTTTAGTATGGCTAGCTAGTGTGTGTGGCATTCTATCAGTGAGCCTTTCCCTGTCTTTTTTTTTCCGAGTATAATCTCTCTAACGGGAAGCGCTGACATTTTTTTTTCAAACTTTATTATTATTATTATTATTATTATTATTATTATTATTATTATTATTATTATTATTATTATTATTATTATTATTATTATTTAGGGAGTACATAGGCCATCGGTCCCTTTCCATGGGCTGATTGGTATAAAGCTCCTAGAGTGATGTTCTATGCCGTCACTTCCTTTATTCCACCGATTGGTGTGGAGACTTTCCTTATGGAATGGAGGACTGGATGCACATGGCCTTTTGTCTCAGCAATTGGCAGGAGATATACTATTATTATTATTATTATTATTATTATTATTATTATTATTATTATTCTTTGTTGTTGTTGTTGTCGTTGCTGTTGGTTTGTTCTGCCACTGCCTTGTTCGCAAGAAATGAACGACTTCTTTCAAAACAACGGCGACCGGTATTGTATTCAGGGTAGTTCGTCCGCCGGCGTGTCGAAAGAAGTCGTTCAGGATCTTGTGAACAAGGCAATGTCAGAACAAGCCGCATCCATTAAGGAAATGCTAGCAGAAGAAAGAAAGTTGAGAGAGGAGGAAAGGAAGAAAAAAGAAGCGCAAGATCGGAAGGAAAAAGAGGCGCAAGAGAAGCGACAACGGGAAGAGGAGAGAAGAAAGAGGAAGAATTCGAAGAAGGAGAAGGAGGAGGAGGAGGAGGAGGAGGAGGAGGAAAGCTCAGAAGAAGAGAACGAGAGAGTGAAGAAGAAGATGAAGAAGAATAACAAGAACAAGAAAAACTATGATGATAATGATAACAACAACAACAACATCAGCAACAACAACAGCAACAACAACAACAACAACAAAAATAGTAAGAGCGAGAGAGAAAGCTTGCTGGAGGATCTCATCGCGCGGATGGCAGCTGGCGCTCTGTCTGCTGGTAACTCACCTTCCACCCCCCAACGCGGCACCGGTCTCACCGCTCCCAGCTCACCTAACGCATGGGAGTTTGTTTTAGCATCGCTTGCGCTGACTCGGCGCTAACTTCAAATGCACGCACCAGGTAGTTTGCATAGCTTTCACTTTTCTCCTTCATCTGAAAGATGTTTGAATTTGTTTTGTGTTTTTTTTCTTTGTAGTAGTGTAGTATTAATCGTAATTTTTTGCACTGGCAGGTTTGTTATGGTCGAAAGCGTGATTAAGAACGTTTGTCGCGTGCAAGAGTTAAACAAACTTCTAATTTAGTTAGTATGATATTACGGAGTTAGATTTATTATTTTTTTTAGTAATTAAAGAAATTTTGTTGTAGAATCTATGTATTTTGCGTGGCGACATCGCACTTCTCTTCCTCCCCCGTTCCCCCCTCCCCCCTCCCCCCCCCCCCCGGGGGGAATTTATTGTAGGTAAAAGCAATGTTTATTATCATAATAAAGTAAAATGCTTAATGTAAACAAAGATAAACAAACTTAAAAGCAAATTCTGCATGTTGGGCATTGTTATCATCATAGATTCATAGTAGCCGGGACTATGAAAAAGGAGAAAGATTACCGTGTCGGACCGGTTCCTGCCCACCTCTGAAGATGAAGTTAAAGTGTATTACAATTAATAAAAACATGTTTTAATATTATTTTTATATGTTCTGCAATCAGTGAATTGATTTCCTTTCATTTCCACACGTTTTCAAAAAAGTCCATATACTTCATGGAAAATTTCGGAAAAAGGGATACCCCCAAGATTGTCGAATGTTTAGTTGTAGTAGTAGTAGTAGTAGTAGTAGTAGTAGTAGTAGTAGTGATAGTAGTAGTAGTAGTAGTAGTAGTAGTAGTAGCAGTAGTAATAGTAGTAGTAGTAGTAATAGTAGTAGTAGTAGTAGTAGTAGTAGTAGTAGTAGGAGGAGGAGGAGGAGGAGGAGTAAGAGGAAGAGGAGGAACAGGAGGAGTAAGAGGAGGAGGAGGAAAGGGGCCAGCATGGTGTTACATGCGTTAAAGAGGGAACGCTCGGTCTCTCATGCTACAAGTATGATTAATATAAAAACATTTTAATTCTAATTAATTGTAAAACATTTGTATGAATAAGATTTTGAATTTTTATTAATATTCATGAATTTTCCAAACATTCAGATTTAAGTTGTATGTATTTCAGTCACTGACACTAATACTTGTGACTAAGTAGTAACTGTTTTATGACTAGGCGCATAAACGTCATTTCTAAGCTTCCGCACCGGCTGTATGCTTTAAGAACATTATAAATATGCTGAAAAAGCTAGTATTAATATTATTTCATGCATACTTAAAGTATGCAGTGAGTATGTATAACGATTACAAGTGAGTGGCAAGTAGTCTGAGTGTCACAGTGACTAGTGTAAAACACTGTCACTCACACTGAACTCTAAGCTTCCGCACCGTTTTTATGCTTCAAAAACACCATAAATATGCTAAACAAACTCGTATTAATATAATTTCATGCATACTTCAAGTAGGCAGTGAGTATGTATAACGATTACAAGTGAGTGGCAAGTAGTCTGACTGCCAGTCACAGTGACTAGTGTAGGACACTGTCACTCACTCTGAAATATAAGCTTCCGCACCGGTTTTATGCTTCAAAAACATTATAAATATGGTAAACAAGCTGGTATTAATATAATTTCATGCATGGCACGGTCTGAGTGTCACAGTTACTATTGTAAAACACTGTCATTCACTCTGAAATATAAGCTTCCGCACCGGTTTTATGCTTCAAAAACAGTATGAATATGCTAAACAAACTCGTATTAATATAATTTCATGCATACTTCAAGTATGCAGTGAGTATGTATAACGATTACAAGTGTGTGGCAAGTAGTCTGAGTGTCACAGTGACTAGTGTAAAACATGGTCACTCACACTGAACTCTAAGCTTCCGCGCCGGTTTTATGCTTCAAGAACATTGTAAATATGCTAAACAAACTAGTATTAATATATTTTCATGCATACTTCAAGTAGTCGGTGAGTATGTATAACGACTATAAGTGAGTGGCTGCCACCAGTAACCAATTTGAAAATTTCTAGTCACTGTGCCATTTGAAGTTGAATTTGAATTTGAAGTAATGTCATTGGAATTTAATAAATTAAATATAATTACATTGATTTTGATGTAAAACAGCATAAAAACAAAGAAAAACCAAGCTCAGGCAAGCCAAAGCCACAATCTAGCCAAGATATTGCTAACGGTCGAAAAACAGTTGTAACGGCTAGAAATTCAAAATTTTTTATAATTTTTTTGTTTAAAATAGTTTAAATACATTAAAATCTTTTATTTTCATGCTACTCCCATCAATTTTCAAAAACTTTAAGACTTAGCGTGCATGTTAGCGTGCATTATATCCTGTCACCCAACTGTGGCAAGATCCTCGGTCTCACACTCACAACAAGGTCCTAGCATTGCGTGACAGTGCAGACTATCGATTATAATAGCATCCTAGCTAGCTCAACGGCCTAGCCATGCTCGCTCTTGTGACACTAGGTGCAGCCTTCCGCGCCGTGGCATCACCTAGTGGTTCTAGGTGCAGCCTTCCACATCACCTAGCACTAGCTAGGTACAGCCTTCCGCACGTAACCTAGTGGTTCGCTAGTGGCAGCCTTCCGCACACACACCAGCTAGTTGTTAGCGCGGACGAACCGCAATAGCCCTATCGGGTGAGGGTCTTCACCGTACACGGGGGAACGTCGGCAATATGCCGAGCTGTTTTTGCTTTCGCAGAAGTAAACTCTACTGTCTTTCAAAGTGCGGGAACCGTCCTCTAGCTTAGCTAACCAAGGCTTCATAACCTGTTAGAACATTTATCTAAATACTGTTCCTGCTGTAGGCATCACCCCCCGGATAGCCGGTAAAAAGTACAGTTTTTCGGGTGTCAGGTGCACCTAGTTTTTTTCCCAGTATTTCAATATCGTTTGGCCGGATTTGACCTAATGCCATTTTAACCGTGGTCTGTGGCCGCTTTCTTTTTCGGCTTCACTGAGCTAGTATAACGAGACATCATTCTCCTTTGGTGGATTTGTGTCTGGTTGTATTACCGACTTTTTATCGAGCTATCTTCAGGGAATGTAACATTGGAGTCACCAGCACAAGGCTGATTTCTTTTCTGGCTTGTTTTTGGAACAGCAGAAAGAAAAATTGGACAGACCTATCTCTTCTGAGTAGGTGTTCCAAAAAACAAATACTCCAGCACATCCCCACACAGCTCCTTTTGCAAAACCAGACGTCTAGGCGTTTGTGAGTAGGTGTCTCAGTACCCTCTACACAGCCTGTATCTGAGTCCTCATAAGGAGGCCAGACACCAGACCTCATAGCTGTTCTTATGTTCTCTCTTGAGACAGAGACAGAGTATGTCAACAGACGTACAAACAAACACTCACAGTTACAAACAAACTTGAAGGACACGAGCGTAGTACTCCTCCTTTCAAGTCTGTGCACTTAGTTGCCTCTCAAAACACATACATCAGAGTATTTTTGCAAATCTCTGACTGTTTTTTCGACAATAGGTCTGAACAAGTGTCAGACGACAGGTCGACTTCTCAAGGAGTGCTTCTCGAGCATCTTTGACATTATCTGTACGTAGGTCCTCGTACCTCATAACAGATACAACAACAAAAAGAGAAAAAGAAAAGAGGAGTGAAGAAGGAGATCAAGTTTTCAGAGAAAGTCGTATAGACTACTTCTTTCTCACAAACAAAAACACATAAGACATAAAGGTGAGACTCTCTCTACACTGTCTTTTCATCTTTCCTCTCTATTCGTTCCTCAGAGACAAACAGAGTAATTACGGAGTAGAAACAGATCTATCTCCTTTGTATTCCTTCAGAGACCATGTCTTCTAGGTCTGAAGAAGCATATTGGAATGAAGAAGGAGGAGAGAATGAGAGAACCCCAATAGACCAGGAGGATAACGTTGGCCCTCTTGGGGACGGGGGAGATCTGGCAGTGCCTTCCTATGAAACAGGAGGACCAGAGGACCGACTGCTCGCCCCTGGGCGGATGGGAGAGTCGGAAGTCGAGAAGAGAGGAGCGAGGAGGAAGCGAGGTTTGTGGCCGAATATGGCAATCTAAGTGAGAAGGAGTTTGAGGATAAAATAGGGAAGGATGAGGCCTATAAATGGCTATTCATTCCCCAGAAATACGATGGGGAGATCCCTTGAGAAAGGAGGATATCTGTTACCCCCTCCCAAAACAAGCCCTGTCTCTTGCAAAATTCCTCAGAGACAACAGTGCACAGTTACAGGTGCAACATGTCTCATTTGGGGACAATATGTCTTTACTGGAGCTTCTCGACCTCACATGGAAAGTGTTCGAGTGTGCTATACTCTATGAGTACCAGTCTAACAAGACTGTCCTGCCATGGAATTCAAGAGCACTGGCTAGGTTGCTCGATCCTGGTCAGGATATCGAATCAATCAAAAGAGGGGAAGGGGAGTTTAAGTCCAGGAACATCCGAGGACAGATTAATGTCATGGATATACCCCTGAGACTTATGGAGATCAAGTTGGTGGACTTGAATAAACTCCAACAAACCCCGATTTATGGCAGGGACCTTCACCCGGCCCTGAAAGAAATAGAAGGCGAAGCTGGAGGGGTGACGAAGATTAAGAAGTTGCATGCGGCCTTGCAGAAGGACGACGCATGGAAGAGGTGGGCTTTCACCAAGGATCATACGATCTTGGAGGGAACGGCCGCACCCGCCCTCACCAATAAAGCGGGAGAGAAGGAGTTGGCGGAGAAGGCTCTGTTCCTTCGGAAGGCTGCCGAGCTCATGTCTTTTTTTCATCATGCTCAAGACCTGCATATCAGGGAAAGAGCAGAGGAGAAAGAAAAGAAGGAGTTGGAGGCAAAGATTGCATTGGCTAAGGCGACGGCTACGAGACAGGCACCTTCCTCTGGGCCTTTTATGTCTCCCCCTGGGTACGTCCGTCAGCCCATACAGCCCCTCCTGCCCCTACGACTAGCTCAGCGCCTACCACTGTCATTGTCAACAATAATGACAAGAAGGACAGACAGGCTATCATTAACGCCTTCCAAAAATATACCAAGTCCGATGCCACTGCTCTGACGCTGTTCGCAGAGACAGCGAGTCAGAAGGACACGGATGCGAACCTTCGAGACAAGCTCCGAAGAATTGATGCTTGTATGAAGCAGCATCCAACGGACGAAACACAGGAGTATGAGGCGTTGTCCACCTTGTTGGACCCATCAATCCTCACACAAGGATTTGATGTTGTGGAATACAAGGCGTTGCGAGCGGTAGAGGTGTCGGCTAGGAGAGCAGCCTCAGACCTGCAGTGCACGATGCCAGTTGCCGTCCTCTTGCAATACTTTAAAACTCATGGGTATCAGCATCTGTGTACTGGTACTTTGATTGGGTTTGAGATTTTTCAAGAGGTGAACGAAGGGCTGGGCATTAGCGCGAGGTTGGCAGCGATCCTCACTGAGGTCAGCGCCAAGTACGGGCTCTTTTATAGCCGGAAGTCTATCATTTTGTACTTCCTGAGTGCTTTGTGTGCACGACACCCGAGCAAGCTCGCAAGGATCATACAGTCCTGTCCGACCTTCGCGGCGGTGAAGACGGCGGATTTTTTAGAAACGAATATATACGAGAGGGCCGTAGCGGCTGTTCAGCCGAGCGACCTGTATAGGGAGGTGCTCGAAGCGTGTTCCGACTTGGACACGGCCACCGAGTCATTCTCCAGTGCCGCGACACAAGGGGTTGGAGGTGCTCAAGCAGCACATACAACTCGGTCGGCGGGTCAAAAGAGGGGAGAGACGAGCCGACGCCGTGCTACCGCTATTTTTCATATATGGCGTGTAAGAATGAGGCGAAGCATGGAGTAGGCACCTGTCCACACAGTCATGACTCTGACGATGACAGGATGCGAAATATCTTCCTGAGACAACTCAAAGGCTCAAAAAAGGAGCAGGCCTTATACAGAGTTTACAAGAAGGAGTTGGTGGAGAGGAGGTGGAATGCAAATATGGTCGCGGACGGAGAGTTCCGGGAGGCCATCATTTCCTTCCTTGAGAAGATGAAGAGAAAGGGAGAAAGAAGCAGCGGGCCGACAAGCGGCGCCGACTAGAGGAGGAGAGACGAGAGGAGCGTCACGAGGGTCCCGAGGGACACCAAGAGGATGGGCACCAAGAGGTCGGGCTATCGGGAAGGGGAGGCCGGACCCCAGCGCGCCCTCCCAGAGGACACGGATACTGGAATTATAGCTCCAGTTCCAGCTCCAACTACCCCCAGCAAGCTTATACCGCTGCGGAGGGGGGACGTCAAGACGAAGACACTGGCTCAGGTGAGCGTGTTGAAGTCCTAGAATGACGGGAGGAAAAGAGGGAGGAGGAGAAGAGAAAGAAGGAGATAAAAACTGTTCTTTTTAATCCGACAGTCACAGTTATGCCTACTGTTGCTGAACAGGATACGAACGGTTCCGTTCCTCCTAGACGTGAAGTTGAAGGCACACAGCCTCACAAGCCTCAAGGTAAGTATTTGCTAGTTCATCCTTCGAGAGCTAATATGATAAATGATGCGAATAGGAAGGCGAAGAAGGCGATGGAGGAGAGGAAGCCGCAACTGAAGGCTAGGTCTCCGCCAACGAAGAAGCAGCGGACCGTTCCCCCGCCAAAGGACGCAACCGTTTCTACGGTAGACAAGTGTACTCTAGTGTACCGGACTCTGTCAAGCGGACACTTGAGATACCGGAAGCCCCGGAGACTCAAGAAGTTAAGTTGGAGGAAAAGAGGGAAGAACGGAAGGAGGACAAGGAACTTGAGCTTAGACTCAAAACCCTAGAACAAAAAATTCATGTGCTAGCGGCTAGTATACATAGACCGGACGCGCTATGCTACACTGACCTCTTTTGTGAAACTTTACAAACCACATTAAAAGTTGGTAATGATACGATGGCGAATATTAATATTGTCGGCCAGAAGTTTTTGAATAGTCACCGGACATGGGTTGACAAAAATATTAGAAAAACAAAGGGGACCCTAAAAGGGGTAGGCAGCCGTATGGAAATTACGGGCATCGTCACATTAATTTTCAAATTGAAATCCGGTCGAGTATATCGTGCGGACCTCTATGTTGTCCCGATTACCACGGTTCAATCCTGCTGTCGTATGACCAATTGGCTATGATGGGGGCAGTGATCGATTGCGCCGCACGGCGAGTAATTTATGGAGTGAAGAATGGAGAGAACGAGGATATTAATCCGATGACTGCTACTGACTCCTACGAGGCTTTTGAGCTGAGTCTAGCAACGGAGAGAAAAAGGTTGGGCTTCGTACATGAGGCAACTGAAGCCTATGTGCACCCCTATGTCACAGTGCCGGACGAACTGTCCTGGACCGACAATTGGGAGACGGAGATGCAGGCGTATACGGTTACGATTCCCGCATGGGACAAAAAGTCTATTGATGACTTAATCGTAGCGCCCCTCAAAGAACATAAGAAGATGTCGGAGGAAGATTTCCAAGCGGCGGCGCGGAAAATTTTAGAAGAAGGAGTGGGTACGGAGAGAGAGAAGGAGCTTCTCAAAGCTAAGATGGAGGCGTACAGAGAAATTTTCGACCCTCCTCGGGCAAGTGGTGTAAAGTCGGAGGACTTCACTGCTGTCATTTACAAGATACCAGGTGCGGAGCCATCTCCGGCACCGCGGAGGGCAAATTTGAGCATACATGAGGCGAAGATAGCGGAGGAGAACGTGAGACAGTTGCTCAATGAGGACTTTATTGAGAGATCTACATCTCCAATTGTCTCTCAACCGAAAATCGTCCCCAAGTCAGGGAGAATGGCGTTTGACGATCAATTATGCCCGTGTGAATAAGGTGCTAGAGGAAGAGAGAAATCCTCTGCCGACCTTAGAAGAGGGCAGAAGAGTGCTGCGGAATGCTAAATTCTATTCGGTCATTGACCTTAAGAACGGCTTCTGGCAGATACCACTGGACGAGAAATCCAGATGGCTGACTACATTCGTGGTTGGTTTGGAAATATACCAGTGGAAGGTGCTTCCGATGGGACTCAAACAGGCCCCGGGGCTCTTTCAGAAGGCGATGCAGAAGATGTTGAGTGGTCAATATGACGACCAGTCGGCGGATGGTTTTATGAGAAGGAGAGGACAGAAGGCGGGAGAATATGCATTTTGTTACATCGATGACATTATCGTATACTCTAACACAATGGAAGAGCATATCGATCACTTGTCAGACGTCTTCAGGCGCATCGGAGCTTTTGGCCTGAAATGCAACTTAAAGAAATGTCAGCTTGCAAAGACAAGTGTGACGTATTTGGGTTACGAGATTTCTCATAACAGAGTCTCGATATCGCGCGAGAAGAGGGAGGAGATCATGAGTAGACAGTTGCCAAAGAATCGCACAGAGTTACACTCTTTTCTTGCGATGGCACAGTACTACAGCCAGTTCATACCCGATTGGGGTGCAACTCGGGCTAAGTTGGAGAAGATGATTGATTTTGGAGACTTTGAGAAGTGGGATGAGGAGGCTTTGCAGGCGTTTAATACGCTCAAAGATCTCATTTACAAAGATCCCAAGGACGGCGGATTAGTACTTATGATGCCCGACTTTACGAAGCCGTTCGTAGTCGACACGGATGCATCTAAGTTTGCGATTGGCGCGGTGCTGCAACAGGAAGATGAGGAGAAAAAGTTGCGCCCGATCATGTTTATTAGTAGAAAGCTGTGTGCGGCGGAGCGAAATTACTGCACGCGACAGAGAGAGGCGTTGGCAGTAGTATGGGCTCTCAAGAGGCTCAGAGAATACCTATGGGGAGGACCTCTATTCACGGTTAGGACCGATCATCACAACCTTCTTTGGTTGATGAATCATGAACAAACCGGCCGTTTGGCGCGGTGGCAAGCTTTCTTGTCATGTTTCAATTTCACGATGGTCTATTTACCGGGAAAGCGAAACGTAGTCGCTGATAGCCTTTCTAGGCTAGAGTTTCAGTCGGAGGTGTCGGCTCTCGTATCATCAGTGGAAATGATAGATCTGTCCACGGACAAGGTGTACGAGGTAAGCCACATAGAGGCGATGCAGATGGCAAGAGGCGTTCGATATGACCGCACGGGTCTACGATATAGTCCTCAAGGCCCGGATCATGGCATATGCTGTGAGGCACATGTTCTCGAAGACGCTGAGTGGTCTTATGAGGCATACGAGAATGCGAAGGCGAATATAAAAGAGGAGGAGGAGACGACTGAGGTCTATACTGAACCTCCACAGGAAAATCGAAGCGAGCTTGATGAAGACCCGGAGAGGGTAGGAGTAAGGTTGGAGGACGGTACTATCCATATCGCCTCGCCTACCGCATGGAGGCAGCAGCAGGCGACGAGGAGCTCATAACTTTATACAAGAACCCTGATGAGCTTAAAAAGACTCCGCAGATCAAAGATCAAATGAAGGAGATGGCGTGGAGAGATGGGCTATTGTGGTACAAGGGCCAGCATGGCAAATTTGCATCACAGCCTGACAAATAGACTCTCTGGGTACCGGAGAAGTTGAGGCGCTTCATATATGTTGCAGCCCATGACTGCCCCTTACTGGCACATCCGGGTCGACAAAGAACTCATTGGTTCATAGCGAGGCGATTTTGGTGGAAAGGAATGAAGGAGGAGATAGACAGAGAAGTAGACGCATGTATCCCATGCAAAACCACAAAGACACCGTTGAAGGCGAATTTCGGCCTGATCGGTACATTCCCGTTACACGCCGGGATGTTTGAATTCTTACACATCGATCATGTGGGACCTTTCCCCGAATCGGCCGAAGGGTACAAATACCTTCTTACAGCGATAGATCGAGCCACCAATTATGTCTGGGTTGTTCCTGTTAAGGACGTTACAGGCAAGACAACTGCGGAGGCTCTGATCGACAGGATCGTCTCGCAGATCGGAGTGCCTAGAAAGATATGTTCTGATCGAGGTTCTGACTTTAATAATGAAGTCATCGACAGACTATCTAAGTACTACGGGATGAAATGGCAATATGTTACTGCCTATAACCGGAGAGCGAATGGCAAGATCGAGCGGGTACATAGACCTCTCAAAGCCTCGCTTAAGATGTACTGTATGAAGAAGGAGAATCAGAGAGCCTGGGTGGAGGCAGCACCTTCATTTGCCTTTGCAATGAACTGTCTACCCTCATCGGCATTAGGAGGAGCCAGGAGCTCAGTCTCGCCATATCAATTGGTTTACGGCCGAGAGCCTAATATCCCAACCTCGCTTCTGCATCCAAAGGACACTTGGGCAGATGAGGATGAGTTGTTCGGGATGAGGCTAAGAGCGAAGATGGAGGCGGAGCAAATAGTTGCGAGGCATAGGGAGGCGGAGCGCAGAAAGACTGATGCACAAGGAGTGCGACAAGCGCACTTAGATCAAGTCTGTTTCCAGGTTGGGGATATTGTACTCCTGTACCATCCTCAAGTACCCAAGGGGGTTAGCTCTAAGCTGTTTACCCACTGGAAAGGACCATACCAGATTATGGAGCAGATGGGACCTCTGAACTATAAGATCAGGGGTAGAGGGAAGGTGCAAATTGTGAATGTTCGAAGGCTGATCAAATATGACCCCTTCTTACTCGAGGATGAATCCGTTGAGGAGGCGTTGAAACGGATGAAGGAGGATTTCAAAGAGGTACCGCCTATCAGTAAGGAGGATACCTTAGAGGAGGAGAATGCCTATCGGGCACCTGTCTCGGAGAAGGAGGAGACCGAGAAGGAGAGCAAGGAAGACTCAAACCGCAAAAGCGCGGCGGGGACTCAGAATAAGGCCCCCATAGTCCGCGGCGGTACAAAGGAGAAGTTCACGGAGGCGCAGAGGAGGAGAGCGCAAAATGACCTTATCTTCGACCAACCGAGGAAGGTGGCGAGATCGACGCGAGCGACGGATGTCCATGGAGGAGGAGAAGAGAAGGACACTAACCCAAACGCGGGTAATGTGGACATTCGACATGCGCGATGGAAGGAAGGCGAGGCGATTGCGACCATCAAGTGGGTCCGAGACGCTTTTTATCTGTTGAGACCGGCAGAATCTCATGTTGCCGATGACACTCTCTCAGATCTTTATCTCATGCGAGCTGTGGCGGTCCCACAGACTACACGGGCAGCGCGGACATCGAAGAGATCCTCAGCAGCAAAAACGATACAACCGGTACTCCATTTCTGGAGAAGCGTGGACCCTGTTGAGGATCCAAAAGCCAGACAATACTTACCGGTATACAAAGACGCGAAAGATCTCGAGACTTGGGATGATACTATTACCCCTCGAGACAAAGACCATACTGCGTGGACTATTCAGTCACTGCCTAGGGGAGTGCTTGACATTCCTTTTGACTTATCATTGGGCGCCATCCCTAACAAAATATGGGACATTCTTGAGGAGTCAAAGTTTGACTTGACTTTTGTTGGTGGCCCGCCACCTGGCAAAGGGGTTCGCGCAAGGCGACGAAGGCAGTAAGTGACATTTTTTTCTTTTATCACGCGTCGGACATTGAAAGCTGCATGTGGATTAATCTCATAGTACCCATGTCAGATCATGTCTTATTAAAATATTTTTATACCATTGTTGTTACTTGGCATTTTTATCGCAACATATGAGTGCGAAGGTCAATCGGCAAATGGATACGACACCGTAGAGGGGGATCGCTTGTAAGTTTAGCGATGGTGTTCCTGGTACGACCCTGCTTCAAGTATCCAGGGTGATGTTCTCAATAAATGTTCTCATAGTAGACATATTAAATATTTTTTTCTTTGGATATACTTAATATCGTCATACCAGCACGGTCCGTCTCTACTTGTGTCGGTTTATCGCATGGTCGGGTTCACTCACACCGGCTTTGGATATAGTTATTAGGACTGGCCCCCTAGTACTATATTAAGGTAACTGATTGAAAACAAGGGTATGTTATTAAAAGACAGTGTATTTACTGATCGGAAGTGTTTTTAGAGAAGGAGAAAAAATTATAATGCTGCTTTTATTTTAATAGTAATACTATTTGTTCTTGACATACTGCCTCAGGATTAAGTTACGGGGGGGACAACGAGTGTGGAAGGAGGAGTTTTTTTATTTATTTACAAAAAATGAGGCTAGAGATTTACAGTTGACGCGTGTCTGGTGTATGCGTTTTATTTATCCACTGCACCGTCTATCCGTGGGTTAATTCACTTAGTGCAACACCCCGTAGCGTTTGTGCAGAAAAGAAATCAGCAGCTATATGACGAAAATATTGCATATTTCCGTCATAAAAACGGGAAGGGGTACTGTAGGCATCACCCCCCGGATAGCCGGTAAAAAGTACAGTTTTTCGGGTGTCAGGTGCACCTAGTTTTTTTCCCAGTATTTCAATATCGTTTGGCCGGATTTGACCTAATGCCATTTTAACCGTGGTCTGTGGCCGCTTTCTTTTTCGGCTTCACTGAGCTAATATAACGAGACATCATTCTCCTTTGGGGGATTTGTGTCTGGTTGTATTACCGACTTTTTATCGAGCTATCTTCAGGGAATGTAACAGGGTCTCTGATCAGGGAGTAAAGCTTGCCAGGTGTTTTGATGGTACCTTTTAAAGGGTTGCATGTGTTTGAGCTTCCTCATGATCATATCGGTTTTCATGATCTCAGGAATGACTGCCATCAACTTTTCC